>VWZT01012341.1:100445-144675 GCA_013397055.1 Pachycephala philippinensis | reverse complement strand
GGAAGGGGAAGGGGAAGGGGCAGTGCAACCTTTACACTTTTCTTCTACACCAGCATTGTCACTTTCTGAGTTCATTTTTTCATCTGTCAAGGAGAGCATATGCAAATCTCTGCATCCATAGCTGATTCAGCCTTGGTCAACACTTCCTTCATTCTCAGTGTTACTTGGTACATCTATGTTGCTTACTGGGGTAGATGAGGGACTTCTTCTGACTGAAGGAGACATGGGAAGAGAGGAATCTCAACACCTGAAAACAGCAGTGCCACTGCCTCCACCTTCATTAGCTCACTAGACAAGACAAAGATGTTAGAACTAATTTTTATCTGTCAGGGTAATGCCACAATGAAAACTTCAAAATATGTAAGGGAGATGAACTCCTCCAAACGCTGCTGATTTCCTTAAATGACTTGAGGGAGAAAAAAGAGCAGACCTTCAAAAACATTAAAGGGAGTAGTTCAACCCATTATTATATCTTCTGAGGATTTTTCCGTCTGAGGTTGTAGAGACCTTGCCCCACATGCTTTGGGATATTACTTCGTCTTTAATTCTGGAACTGGCATATGGATTGTATTACTGTTTCCTTCATTAAACATAGTCACCCAAAGTAAAGATACTTGGCTTAATAGACCTCTAATCTGATTCTCTGTATCAGTAGTGAAGTTCAATTATAAGCAACAGAAGGATTTCCAAAGAAAGGCTCAGAGGATTGGAATTGCTTGCATACCAAATACTTCTGGAGAAGAGAAACAAACCATGCAATGACGTGTCCTCACTGTGTTCCCAAGTGTTTGCAACAGTGGCCAATTTTATATTTGCTTTTGAAAATTTCTCATGCTTTCCCCACTGTCTCAGACTCACAGTAAGCATAATAGGGACGGCATCAATGCGTCAGCTGAAAGTTGTGCCAGCATGGAAATCCCAGTTCTGTGGGACCAGAAGGAACCTAGGATGTGCTTCTCCCAGCAACCCTGACAAAATTCTTTAATAGAAGCATTCCTGTTCTTCCTTCAAAACATGGCGCCCTGACTGAAAATCACAGAAATATCCTGAGCACTGCCCAGTGCTATGAAGGTACCCAACCTGGCCACAGGAGCCTGAACTGCAGGCAGCGGGGTCTATCTGGTTTCCAGGCCTGCCTGTGTTATGTTACGTGTCCTTGATTGGAGAACTCTCAGTTTGTGGTTAGCTGCCTTTAAGTTGTTTTGGTTCTTTAACGTCTTAACCCATAGAAGTGTAGACACAGTTAATGAGAAATATAGAGAATAAAAATGGCTAAACTCTCAAAAATTGGGATAATATTGCACCATCTAAATGCTATCAGCAACTCCAACATTTTATAACCTTTTTAAACCAACTCAAGGAAAAATGCTTTTTGCATTGCACAGAAGAGGAGTTCATTGTTTTTCTAATGAAAATGGCAAATCTGTGATTTAATGAAAATGAGTTATCCCGAACTGAAAAGCCTAGATAAAGAGAAGATGAGAATTGGGGATGTTGTGTGGTGTGATCCTGATTTCCCCTGAAAATGCAGCCTTGGAGGGTAGATGGTGTTTATATTAGAATGCAGCCAAACCTTATAACTGAACATTCTGCTTCCTTATGCATTGTGAGTTCAGTCTAACTGTTTGATGGTTGACCAAAACAAGCAACTCTTCATCCACACATTGTTTTAAGGCTTACAAATAAATCCCTTTATAGGTGAGGCTGTGGCATGACAAAAAAAGTCAATGATTCATAGTGACTAAGAATTTAGGAATAAGAATAAATTTGTGTCAACAAGTGTCCAAGCAGAGAAGAAGCATCAAAGGATGCTTCTTCAATCTCCATCACATAAATACCGCAAAGAGTATCCTTGAAGTTTGTTAGGGCAAACACTCATCTTTATGTTGCCATTTGCATCAGACCAGCTGTGTGTAAACTGTGAAGAATCAACTTTTTTTTTTTTTTTTTTTTTTTTAATTATATGTTGTGGTAGGTATGCTAATATTTGGTCTCAAAACTTATTCGTATTTGTACAACTAGTGTTCTCACGCTCTGAAGTAGGACCTGAGATCTTTGCCCAACATAACTAACTTCAGCTCTAGCAAAGGCTACCTTAAAGGAGTTATGACTTCCAGAAAAAGCAAACACCTGGCTTGACTTCTGCCATTTCACGCACCAGAATTTCCAACGATGGCAATGTTATTACAAGCTCAAGAATATGTATTGCTTCTGCTAAAGCTCCTTCTACTAGTTTCAGTTACTACTTGAAAATTGCAGCTTTCTTTTTACTCAGAGAGAAACTTCTCAGATTTGAGAGCTTTTGACAGGATCTGTAGAATGCAGAGGGGCTTCAAGCTGCAATGCTTGCCTTGGGCCAGGATGGAAAATACAGATCTACATGACTACAGATGATGTTTTGTATGGAAAAAAAAAAAAAAAGGGTATTCTTCAAAATGAGTTTTGCTGACATTTTTTCTCACTGGAGGAAGGAACCCTTTCTCCTCACATTCATTTCATGCTGAGAGCTATAGGGCTGTCTATATCTGGATGATTAAGAAATTTAGACCCCAAAAGCCCCATAAGCTTTTATTAACCCTTATTACCAATGTTTACATAATTACATCAGTCTTAACTTTGCTTCTTTGTCTTTTTTTTTTGTGTAGTGGAAATACACTGTTGACATTTGCTGTTGATTTTATCTCTTGTTTATTGACTGGATGAGGGGCACTGAGTTTTGGTTGTAGTGAGTTGTGTCAGCGCTTCAGACTTTTTGTGTAGTAACAGTTTGGTACAACTAAAGGGCATTTCAAATGAACTGCACTCTTCACTCTATCTGTTTTATAAACCATTTCTTTTTCTCAAAAAGAACCAGGAAATCCAGGGACAAAAAAAAAATTGAGATGATTTGTAAAGGAGTACCCAACCCTTCATTTAGAACTGTGGCATTTGATTCTCACAACCTGAGAAGGTTTCCGCTAATGAGTGATGTATCTGAGAGATGAGTCTGGGGACATGATTCACACTGCTGGTAACCTGTATGGAGCTGAAGACTTTCTGATTTCAGGAGGTTCCACATATAACTAACAAAACATGAATTAACAGAGAAAGTGATGGTGAGGGAAACCAGGAGGGCAAACATGAATTTGCCAAACAAATAAAGCAGCTGTTCCTTTAACCATCTTACTGTGAGGCCTGTTGCAATACTGGAAGACCATCCATATGTCCTTTGCTAGGCTTCAGATCAGTTCCCATGCATTAGGCAACCTTCAATCCTTCCATTTCAATACCTGTATGAACAATTGTCAAGAGCAATAATGGAGAAAAAAGGAGCTTTATCTCTGGACAGGTCCCCTGCAGCGGGATCAAAACACCTCACAGTTATGGTTACATGGGTCCCCATGTGCTCACTGCTGCTCTCCCTGCCTGCAGTGCTATGATTCCCCATCTTGCCCCTGAACTTTGAGAGAATTCAGGGAACCACTTCGGAAAATATCTGTTTTCTAGACAGCTTGGGAACCCTCCTTTATGTCTCTGTCATTCCCTGACTTTCTCATGCACTGAATAAAAAGAACAAATAATTTAATACTAAAATGCTCTGACTGAACAAAACTTCAAACCAATGTTTTTATAATTCTATACAAAGTCAATAGTCAGTTTTTCTGGCCTCTCCTCTATACCTTTGTGACAAATACTTGAAATTCAGTCTAATAATTTCCATATATATAAGCTTGCCTTATACTTTATTTATTAGAGATACACATTTTTATGATAAATGCTTTCTCAACAACCAGCATCTTAAATCTCAGTCTTTTATCTGACACACTAAAGATTGCAGTATTTGACTGCTAAATACATGCGTAATGAGGACTAAAACCTAATTTATCTTATCTGATTCCCACTTTTGAAAACAAGCAAATAGTAGACACTCCACAGGTGTCTAGCATATTCCTGGATATACATATTGAAGCAGTGTCCCACTGAAGCAGACATCTGAGAAAAAACTGTACTGAGTCAAGAAAAGACCTGTTTTTAAAGATACCACTTGCCTAAAGAGCCAGGCACTGGGAATTAGAAATTAGGAATATTCCAAAGCCTGGAGGTCCCTGCTGCTGTGGGTTGGATCCTGCCCTGCCTCAAATCAGTGAACGGGAAACAGTGATGGGAGAAGGTGCTGGGTCTCCTATGATTGGAACTGTATCTCAGCTGACAGCACTTGTGATTCTGTGACAAGTCCCAAAATGGTTTGTATTTTCCCTGTTCACGTGCTCCTCTACCACTGCAACATTAAAGGAGAAACTTTTAATTTTCCTAACACCTCTTCTCCTCCCTAACTTCCCCCATATTAACTTCCCGTCTGCAATGAAAAGTTACAAGAATAAACAGGATACAGGCTCAAATGAATGCCTGTGGATGAGTACTTCCTTTCCCAACTTCGTAATTTTGAAAACTTGGTTATTTAGTAGCTGGCTCAGGATCCCTGAAGGGCTAGGAACAGAGACTAAAGTTTATAGTTTCCACAGGGCTATGTTTTCTTTAGTTTTTGCTTTGTTTTGGTCAATTTCACTCCACTGAACTGAGAACCAAAGACTCTGTGGTGACCTCTGAGACACTGTTTGTTTTTGCATTTACATATTTCCCCTGGTGGTTGCTGGTCTCCAAATTGCAGGGGCAATAGGAGGCAGGTAGGAAGTAAGATAGTAAGAGGAATATGTATGTCGAGACATAGCTTCATGAGAATCTCTTTTGTACATGTATGAATCCATACACACAGAAATCAGCACGCACATTTAAAGTCATACAACGTGTGTAAAGACTCCTTGTGGCTATTTGTAAAACTTAAAAGCTTTACCAGATATTTCACTCCCAAAGGATTTACCACTTGGCATTAACAGGCTTATAAGTGAATCTTTTCAAGGAGAATTATAAAAGGCTTTGGACATATGCTTAAGTATAAGCAATTAATCTCTTTCTTTTTTCCACCATGTGTTTAAGCACGTGTCTTGCTGTCGATGCATGCTTACACCTCAGAGCACTTGGTAGAATATATGTTTTGAGGAAATGGCAAAAAGCTTTGTGAGTTGATGCCATTGTCACGATGAAAATGTAGGAAGATGTAGGTGATGGTAAAAAGGCCAGTCTGGGCTCCCAAAGTAATGACTGGAATTCCCCACATTCTTGAAATAAAAATGTGATTTTCAAAAATGTCAAAGTTCCTGAAAAGCATGCATCCTGCCGAACTGCAAGGTCTTTTAGGCATTTTAGTACCTAAGAGCATTTGAATGTTTTGTCCTGTTTTGCTTTTTCATCTTGTTCGTTACATCTCAGACATATGTTCTACGCCTTCCCTGAGGCTGGTATCACAGTTTAGTATATTCCAAACATATTAATCTCTACAGATGTCAGGAAAAGGCAGCATACAAACAAAAGTCTCCATTCACATTTGCAGAAGCCTGGGAATGCAGCTAATTGTGTCGGCATAGCTCCCTCTGCTGCTTCAGGATTAAATTTTTTTTCACCTAGAAGCTTCAATATCGGTGTATTGCATCAGAATTAATATCAAATGCTTTGCAAAACAAAATTTCATTGGCAAATTGTTATCTATAACTTTCTGGATTCAGGAAATCCAGCTAAGAATTTCTGTTTCTCCTGTCTGTTTGCATACACAAAGCTTATATGCCAAAGCTGACTTTAGAACAAATGCTACTAAAAATCATTACAGAAGAAAGACAGTGCTCTTACAACATTTCACAGAATCACAGAATCATGAAATCTCTGGGGTAGGAAGGCACTCCTGGAGATTTTCTAGTCCAACACCCTGCTAAAGCAGACTGCCCAGGATCACATCCAGCTGGGTTTAGAATATCTCCAGAAGGGGATGCATCAACCTCCTCAAGGAGTCTGTCCCAATATCCTGTCACATCCCAAAGCAAAGAACATTTTCCTCATCTTTGTACAGAACTTCTTTTGTTTCAGTTTGTGCCCACTGGCCCTTGACCTGTTGCTTAGCACCACCAAGCAGAGCCTGGCTCCATCCTCTGACACCCTCCCTTCAGGTACCTGTGTGCACTGGTGAGGTGCCATCTCAGTCGTCTCTTCTCCAGGCTGAACNCCAGGATCCCATTGGCCTTCTTGGCCCCAGGACACACTGCTGGCTCATGGACAGCTTGTTGTCCACCAGGACCCCCAGGTCCTTCTCCACAGAGCTGCTTTCCAGCAGCTCACCCCCAGCTTGTGCTGGTCCCTGGGGTTGTCGTCCCCAGGTGCAGGAGCCTGCACTGGCCTCTGTTGAATTCCAGGTGTTTCTTCTCTGCCCAACTTTCCAGCCTGTCCAGGTCTCACCAAATGGCAGCAGAGCCCTCTGGGGTATTGGTCACTCCTCCCAGCATTTTGTTGCCAGGGAACTTCCTGAGGGTACACTCTGTCCCTGCCTCCAGGTCACCGATGAATAAATTGAACAAGACTGAACCCTGCACTGACCCCTGAAGAACCCCACCAGCTACAAGGCCTCCAGCTGCACCCTGTGCCACTGGTCACAGCCCTCTGAGCTCTGTCATTCAGCCAGTTCCCAATTCACATCACTGTCCTCTCAGCTAACCCACACTTCCTGAGCTACCTATGAGCATGGAGGGGAAACACTGTCAAAAGCCTTGCTGAAGCCAAGGCAAACAACCACTGCTAGCCTCTTCTCTCCTCAGCCAGTCACCCCACCATAGAAGGCTAGCAGATTGGTCAAGCATGATTACGCCTTGATGAATCCAGTTACTCTTGATAACATTCTTTTCATCCACATTCTTAGAGATGACATCCAGGATGAACTGTTCCATCTCTTTTCCAGGGATGGAGAGGAGGCTGACTCATTTCCTGGGTCCTCCTTGCCCTTTTTTGAAAATTGGAGTGACACTGGCTTTTCCCCAGTCATTGGGGATCTGTCGTGTCCTTCATGACCTTTCAAAGATGATGGAGATTGCATTAGCAGTAACACCTGCAAACTTCTTCAGCATTCACGGGTGCATTCTATCAGACCCCATGGATCTGTGGGTGTTGAGTTTGCCTAAATGATCTCTAAACCAATCCTCCTCTACCAGGGGGAAGTTGTCCTTTTCCCAGACTTTGTCTCTTGCCTCCAGGGATTGGGATTCCTAAGGAGAAGCATTAGCAGTAAAGAGAGAAGCAAAGTGGGCACTGAGCAACTGTCTTCACAATATTATTTGTCACCAGAGCACCCACCCCACTCAGCAGTGGGCTCTCATTTTCCCTAGTCTTCCTTTTGCTTCTGATGTATTTGAAGAAGTGCCCCACGTTGTCATTGACATCACTTGCCAGATATTGTTCCAAATGAACCTTAGCATGCAGCCCTGCATGCTCTGATACAATTCCAATACTCTTACCAAGTGGCCTGTCCCTTTTTCCAGAGTCTGTAAACTTCCTTCTTCTGTTTGAGTTTTGCCAGAAACTCCTTGCTCATTTAGGAAAGCCTCCCACCCCTTTTGCTTGCTTTCTTACTCAGAAGGATACACACATCTTGTACCTTGACCTTGGAGAAGGTGATGTTTTAATCACCACCACCTTTCTTGGGCACCTTTTCCCTCCAGGGCTTTTTCCTATGATACTCTACCAAGCAGATCCACAAAGAGGTCAGGGTCTGCTCTCCTGAAGTCTTCTTGACACCATAAGGGTCCAGCCAAAGCTCCCACCGGCCTTCACATTCCCCACCAGATTCTCCTTGTTGGTGAGAAGAAGATTCAGCACAGCACCTCTCTTTTCTGGCTCCTCTAATGCTTGGAGAAGAAAGTTATCATCAACACATTCCAGGAACCTCCTGGACTGCTTGTGTTCTGCTATGTTGTCCATCCAACAGATATTGAGGTAGTTGAATTCCCCTTGAGGACCAGAGCTTGTGAATGTGAGGCTGCTCTTATCTGTCTGTAGAGGGACTGATCTGCTCGGTGTTCCTGGTCAGGCAGCCTGTAGCAGGCCCCTGCTGTACTGTCACCTGTCCCTGCCCTCCCTTTAATCCAGAGCCATAAGCTCTCAGTTGGGTCCTCATCCATCCCAGGGCAGAACTCCATCCACTTCAGCATGTCCTTGGCACAAAGAAGCAACACTCTTTCTTCGTCTCTCCTGCCTGTTTTCAAAAGAGCCTGTAACCTCCCATTCCAATGCCTGAGTCATAGGAGCCATCCCACCACATCTCTGTGATGCCTTTTAGCCCGTCTCTAACTCCTCTTGTTCATCCCCACGCTGTGTGTTTGCACAAAAGCATTTAAGTTCAGTCCCTGATGAAGCTGCCTTACTGGCTAGAGTGTCAGGAATTCCTTTGTGACTTTTCATGTTCATTTCTCCTCCTGACCCACTCCAAGATCTGGGCATCTCTTGCTGACTTGCCATCACACTGGAAGGACTAAGATGGATGGAGGTTCCCATCTCCTGACACCATGAATTTAAAGCTCTCCTCACCAGCCTGGCAAGCCTGTGGCCAAAGATGCTCTTCCCCTTCTCTGACAGATGGACCCCATCAGCCCTCAGTTCACCCCGTTTCTCAAGGTGAGGCATGTGGCCCTTTCAAACACCTTCCCTTTGACTGTGAGGATCAATGAAAAAACTTTTTGTGCTCCAGAGTCCCTTACTGCTGCTCCCAGGGCTCCATAACCCTTGATGCTCCTCAGGCTGTTTCTGGCTCTGTCACGGGTGCCCACATAAAGCAACACAAGCAGCAGTTAGTAAACAATGGACTGTGCAAGGCTTGGTAGTCTCTCAATGACATTTTTTAAGAGGAACATCAAAGCTCAACACAGTGAACCAAATATTTTAATTCAACTAGCTATCCACATGGGAATACTTCAGCAAATATTTGCAAAAAGAAGTTCAGAAGCTGCCTACTGACATATTTCTGAACTTTTTTGCTTCCCTCTTAATAGTTCTATTCTTACATAAGATACATTACAAGAATTGTTCTAGGGAAGACAGCAAAAATCTTGCTTAATGTTTGCTTTAGATTAGAGAGTGGTCTGCTCCTATAACATTTTTCAAACACTAAGACCACCCTAGACACTGTGGGGTATCTACAAGAATATCTGATATTTTGTTCTCCTAATATTTATATACTAATTTGTATATTACCCTTTCTCTTTCATTCCTTTGTTCATCCCAACCCTCTAGTCAGACGTTCTTGGACAACAATTCCATGTTCACCAGTTTTGGCAGGAATCTCTTCTGGGTTTTTGTTGTTAAATTATATTTGTTATTTTTCTCTTTACTCCTTTCAAAGTGCACTAGCAACATAAACTGTACAACCTTGTGCATAGATATTTAACTCCCTCCCTGTGTTTCACTAGCACTTTTAAATTAAATCATCCTTGCTAATGCAGTTTGGATTTCTTCTACTTTTATCAAAGGCTTTTTAAAAACGCTTTTCCATTTTTGGTGTAGAAAAAAGATAGTTTTGTTACAGTGCTACATGTTTTGTATTGACAAAAACATGTCTGCAATAATGCAATTTTTTTTTTTTTTTAATTTAGTAAATGTTTAATTCAAGCAAAACTTACAAATATTTGTGTGGCATTTCTGGATTTTCAACTCTGTTTCCTGCAGAAATGCATGCACAAAGGGCTTGTGATAGTCTGGCAGTACTTGACAGTGGTGAAGAACAGTCCAGTACCAAATCCACTTACTGCTTGCAGAGGATTCTGACTCCGAGCTGATAGTCTATAGCAAATTAATTAATTTTCTTATTCCTCATCCCCTCTCTGCCATGCTGCTCCAGAGAGCCTGTGCTGCAGGACAGATTGTACAATTATCCAAAACTGCAACTTCAACTTCTAGACCATCATCTTCTCTTTTCTGCCTACCACCAGCAGATAATGATGAGTTGAAGGCTTGGAGTTGAAATGCCATCTACAAGACAAATTTTCTGCTTCTCCAAAATCTATTCTATTACTTACACCAAGCCAAAACACAGACAAAACACAACCTCTTTGATTCAGCATTGCCCTGATCGCAGGGCCCCAGGGAGCAGGGAACTGCAGATGACACAGGGGAAGGGGAAAACAGGGCGAGATCAAAGATCCATGAAGCATTGTGCTCTACTCCTGCACTTCTGCTGTTGCAGGACCACAGCCATTAGAGGCATAACCAAGAAACAACCCTTCTGAGGGGTCTCCTTACTGAACAACTGAAAGACTAATGTGCATGAAGCACAGTGTGAGTCATGGAAGTCTTTCCAAAGCTGCCAATGTGTAGCCTGCCTCGGTGCCAATGGCATGAGAAATGAACAATGTGAATGGAATAGCACATAAACCCCCTATGATGAAAGAGATTCCCCTTTCCTACAGGCACTTAGAGTTAAAAACAAGCACAAAGTGTTTCCATCGTGAGAAGTACTAGCAAGGAATACTTTGTCTTTCTTTTTCTTCCCCACTTTCCACGCTGGGGATGGGTACTTTCGTTCGTGAGACGGGTGATTCACAAGGAAATCATTCCAGTTGTGCGGAAACACCATTGCCAGCCCACTTCTCTGGCACTGTTTCTGCTTCTTCCCCTGTGACAATATTGTCAAGTTAAAGCAAACATGTTCAGGAGCAGATGTGGGGGAAAAGAACACTAGGAAAAGTCAATACGCCTCTGCTTTAACTTGTCTGAACAAATCCCCAGCACAGTTGTAATTTTTTTCCTTTTGGTCATAAACAGAGTTTGCTTGAAGCCACAGATTTAAATTTTTTTCCTAATGTAATATTGAAAATTAAGGGGATTTTCAAGCTAGAAGGCAGTGTCAGTTCTCTGTTCAAAAGTGCATTAAAAGTTGATTATATCCCAGCCTAACAACATGGGCTTAGCCGTTAGTAATATCATAAACAGAGAACAATCATGAACATTTAGGTACAAATTATTGAGGGAAATGCCCTCCTGATGAGATTTGACATGCTTGAAATGGCTTTTTAGTAACATGGCAGCCCTCAAAAGCATGCAAAATAAGCATAGTGAAATTGAAACCTTGTCAAGTACTTCTCAAAAAAAATCAAGAGTGTCAAAGTGCGCACCATATTTTGGCAGGAGTATCCTCATAAAATACGTGGTAGTTGCTAGTAATTGCATTACACTGCAGCACTTAGGATATTGCTGGACTGGTGACATGAACATATTAGCAAAATTTGAAGGCCATGTTAACTTGAAATTATTTATTACTTTTGAATTATAGCCAACAGCTCTGAGTCCAATTTGTTTAATGAGCATGGCTGTGTATTTTATTCCAGTATACCTTTTTTTCCATTACAGCCTCTTTTTCAGTAAACAGCTGAGAAAAGAATCTACATGACTAGCAACGCTGAGGTTCCCCTACACTTTAAAACTGCCTGAATTATGAGGGCTAACGTTTTCTGTAAGTCTGAATTGATAATACGTATTTTGTTAGACACTAAGAAATTGAGACATGCCTTTTCAACTCCTCAGTTGCAAAGGCATCCTTCACTCAGTTTATGCACACAGAAAAAATGGGTGGTTCTTTAACTTTCTGGGCTCAGGCCTCCAAGCTTCCCAGGAATGTAATGAAATTTTGCAATCAGCATAACTGAGAATATTGTAATGATAACGTAATTCCTCCTTATCGTAGCACATGGGCAATCCACTGGAACACAACAAGTAAATACCAGAAGTCATTCTTTTCAGAGTATTGAAATACCTATATCTGCAGAAACATGCAAAAAAAATCTCACCATTAGCTTAACTGTTCTCACCAGTTTCACTAAGACATATTTAAATGCATTTAAATTAATTAAGTGAAAATAATGCATTTAAGAAACAAAATTCCTCTTGAACATTGTGTAGTACATGATTCCTGGGTTCGGGGGTGTGAAATGCCTTTTTTACTGCTGATACCCACATTAGGACCCTGATTTGGAAAAGAGCCTGGTACATGTGCCTTGGGGAGCTCTCTTTCTCTGTGACTGAGGGGAAAAACTTGCCTGGAAAACCAGTAGGTCATCAGGCTGAAAAAACACAAGAAGACAGGGTAGCAGTGCTCCAGACCACAGAGGGGACATCCTGAGGAACAGGAAGACGTGTGAGTTTCATTTCTCACCACAAAATTCTGCATTATAATGTGTGCACACTGAATACATAAATGTCCCTTTCAAGGCAGCCCTAACGCAGCTGTTTCTTTCTTAACGCTGTGAACAGAGGACACAGTTGATGCTTTGCACTATGGCAGTGTGGCTTGTGGCATTGCTGAGGGCTGGCTTTGGTGTAAAACAGTGCCTAGTTGTTGACTTCCTGATGTGACCAAAAGGACTGGGCAGTCCTTGCACAGAAGCTCAGGTTGGGAAGCAGGGCAGAAGGACTGTGATGGATGAAGGAGTCACTCCCTCTCTATTGGCAATGTGCGACAGGTTGGTAGGAGAATACGCATTCTCCAACCATCAGAGAATCATAGAATGACTTGGAAGGGACCTTAAGGATCATCTAGTTCCAACCCCTGCCACAGGCAGGGGCACCTTCCCCTAAACCTAGCTCGACCAAAAGCCCCGTCCAACCTGGCCTACTGCCTTTGTCAATTTCCTGGTACTTGAACACCATGCTGCTGAGAGAGAGAGACTATTCATAACCACATTCTCCTGGTCAATAACATGGAGCAGCCATGGCTCTATTAGCAAAAGTAATTTTCATCAAACAGAAGACGAAAAGGTTCCTAGGTAGTCAAGGACAGGTGATCGTGTAACAGACTTGGCCTAAAATGTAACTAACCAATAGATGCCCTGGTTGAGATCAGCTGGCAACGACACACAAGCAAGCCTTGCAAAGTTCTTCTCTTCTGTTTTATGGTGAGAGTGCTATAACAGAAGCCAACAAGAGTTATAAAACCTAGGGGCCAGGGCTCTCCTCACCTCTCTGCTGATAAATGCTAAAGGCATGACACAACTTCAAACTCCCCAGAAGCATCAGTACCCTGTCATTTTGCAATCACTGTGTATCACACCAGCTGTATGAAAGCCATACACTCATTAGCCCATGATGAAAATAGGGAAAAAGGTGAGTTTCTCCTTGAGTTGTTGTGCACCTGCAGAACTGTCACACTTGCAAGTGTCACAGCTCAGATACGTTGCTATTTTCTTGCAGAGGTGGATCTCTTTTACACAGTATCTCAGCCTTTTAACTCAACCAGCCTCTTCCCACTGGTGATCATGGGCTTTGGCTCACTGTAATGTGAAAGCTGGGAGGCCTGCTACAAGGAGCAGCTGGGATGAAGATCCTACAGGAAGAGGTTCATGGTAACATCATGCTTTTACTGGTCTCTTTGTCCCGCTGCTTTGCCTTACTATCCCTGCTCTCTCTGACCTAGCCTCCTTTTTCCAGAAATTTCGAAGTGTCTTGCAAGAAGTAGTTAGGAAATCCCCATTCAGTACACGGGGAAGATAGTTCATTAGGATCTAAAATCATGACCGTGGTGTAGTTGGGTGAAGGAGGCAGTGATGTTGTAGCAACACAGCCAGTACTCTTGCAAGTCCCAGATTGTGAGTTATTCCCTAAAACCAGCTACAGAAATAAGCATTTAAAACTTTTGCTTCCAGCCTGAGTTACTGACCTTCACTTGTTCCTGACCTCCTGCTTTTCATCTGCTAGCTGGAAATGAGTCCTGTGCTGCTAGCTACTGCTCTGGAGAATAGTTAATGAACTTCAGGGTTCAGTACAGGCTGCTCTCAGACCTGTCTCTCTGCCCTGCTAATGAAGCTGCATACTGGAAGAGGAAACTGCAGGGAGGAAAAGTAAAAAAAGTATGCTGGAAGAGGATCCACAGCAATTTCTGACTCTCTGAATCTCTCTGATGCCATGTTGGGAATAGTTAGCCAGGACCTGCTGACAGGCAGCTGGACTATGGAGAGAGGCCTGAGATTCTCCACTGGAACCTAATTACAGAAGGGCCTCTCTGCCTTCTCCTCTTCCTGTAACCTGTGATACTGACTGCTCTCAGGGTTACATAGAACCACGGAATTAACTAGGTTGGAAAAGATACACAACACTGGTCATCCAAAATGGAGAAGCTCTGACTGAATCTTGAAGAAGGACAAACAAAGGGGATTTCTTATACCCAGCAAACCAAAATCAGGCTTTTTTTTTTGAGAGAGATGGGAAACTTTGGTTTCAAGATCCATCCCTGGCAGTGTAGAAAACATTCAGAACAAACCTCAAGCTGCTCTTTTTCAGAACCAGTCTGCAGACTCATGGACACTGATGGAGTGACAGAACTCTACTTTCAGATGTACAATGTTACTGTGAGATGCAAAAAGGAAACTTGTTGGCCTCCTGCCGCCTAGCTCACTGCACAGTGGATTTTTCCCCCCACATTAATACTATTGCAATCTTTTGTATGTATGTTCATTGGTATAATTTAACACCGACAAGTACTGCATTAGGAATAAAAAGAGAAAACATGTTGCTTTCCAGCTCATACCCTTGATTTCCTAGCAGTACTACTTTAGTAATTTTATCAGAAATTAGATTGATTTTTCTGCGGAAACACATTTGGAAATGAATCTGATGGTCTGGATATCAGTTCTGCTTCATGCTTTTCTTTGTCATGTCTTTGCAGCTCTGCAACTTACCTTCCCTCACTATTTATTCCTTCCAGAAGACATGCTTTTACTACAAAACCTGAGCAGAACATAGCAGATACTGTATCTTTTCAATACTCGTGCTCAAGCCATAAAATTATTTTCTACACAAATGAATAGTTAGAAAACAGTTCAAAAGGTGTAATGCTTGCCATAGTATCCAAGCACAAGTTATTTCTAAGGACCTAGGCACATCACAGAGATCATCTACTTTGATCTCATATTAGCCACTGAATTCTGTCAAATCTGAGCAGAATGGTAGTATTTCTTATATTATTTGCAGACTTTCTGTTAAGTCTGCAAATACAGGAAGATCTGTCATGTTGCTCAGTGAATTGTGATTCACTCTTTATAAACCTTTTCACTTTTTTTGTCTGGTCTGAATTACCCTAGCTCCGGATCCTGGCGGTTGCCTTCCTTCTGGTTTGGTTTGCTATAGAAAAGAAAGGTCTGTGATCATTTCTGCAGGTAATACTCTAGACAGTGACATCAAATTGATTCCCTTCAACATATGAAATGGACCAGGCTTCTCAAATAACCTCACAGTAAAGGGAATTTTATTGACTTTAGGTGATTTCTGTAGTTCTTTTCTGCCTCCCTCCACAGGTTTCTAACACCTTTTTTGATGCCTCATGCTGCATACAGCCACGACAGTCTCCCTGCTCCTAGCTCATTCCCCAATACTGTCTAACCCTAATTGTCTTAGGGTGCGTCTTTGGAGGTCCCAGCTCAATTAGACTTCTGCCATGACCCATTAGCTCTCTTGTAGTGTGTTATAGGACACAAATCTCCATTTTGCAAGTACAGCTTATTTACCTCTCTTCTGGGATATTCAACCTGTCATTTTGCAGAATAAAAACCCACAGTGTTCAAATGAGGCAAACTACAAAGCAACACAGACCTCTCAATTTAAAATGAATGACGTACAGGTCAAGAAGCTTTATTCTAACCTATTTCCAGATGAAATTGATTCTTTAAACATTAACTGTAGCTGCTTCTTCATGATCTCTCTTTTTATGGAGGCTTACCGGGGTGATCTTGGAAAGTGCATGGTTGTGTGGGGGTAATGCGGGAGAGAGCTCTTCAATGGGCATCCATTTTCCTGCATGCGCATTTCCCTGGGTATCACTCACTGGGACTGAAAATGCTTTCAGCCTCTACAGCCTTGGGCTGGGATTTGTTGAAGGCCCTTCAGGTGCACCTTTCAGCCTGTGGACTCAGTGAGTTTCTATTCTGCTTTGAGAGGCAGATGCCCAGTTACACCAACACATCCTTTGATCCTTGTTCACACACCTGTTTTCCCTCACACTGATTTTAATCTCCGATTTTACTCAAGACTTTTCTTCTGCTTCAGCAGCAGCCTATGTCCTTTGCTTTCTCTTCTGGTTAAGTGAACAATTTAGAAGGCATTTTACCACAGAGTAGATGGCTTCTCAGCTCCAGATCACCTCTGCAGTTCTCTAGCAGGGTTAAAGGCTGCCAGGTGACAGAGAGAGAGGGTCATCAGGGATCCTCTGGGGCAGATGCTGAGTTTGGTGTTGTCCACCAAATTAGTAAAGACAGCAATCTCTGACGTCAGTGAGAAGGTTAAAATGTGTTGTCTCAGTAACCTGATAACCAGCGGGGAACAGGGCTGGAATGGCTCCAGGCTTTCCAGTACTATTCATCTCTTAGCCTGCACATTTTTTCTTTAGCCTCTCCAGGGGCACTTGGAGTGCTGAGTTTAGTTCCAAAGGGATTTTCTACAGCATTTTCCTTATAAAAAATTATTCTCCAAGGCCCACTAACCACTCTCAAGACCGACAGGCCACCAGCTGTGTTGGTGCAACATGCACATATTTCTTAAATACAACGAAAAACAAAACAAAGGAAGCATAGTTGTTAAACTTTGGAGTCATCACAGCTGGGGCTGATTTGCAAAAGCAAAATCACACCACCTGAACCTAGTCTTTGCATTTGGGTTTGTACTTGGTACTAGTAGCATTAATGTGCAGGCACTTATTCAAAGACAGGATGGACTGCCACCAAAGGACTGTCCGCGGCCTACAGCTCCTACAGTATATAAGATTCTGTAATTTCATCACATGCAGCTGCTCAAACAATAATCCAGGAGGGGTTAGAAATGCTTTAGGACTCGATCTTTTCAGAGTGCTTTGGTTCGGCCGTGAGACTCAGTTCAAACCAGTGACTAACAGGGGAGCTCAAGGAGTGGAAAGGTAAAGTTGCTGGTAGCTTCTCGAAACGCATCTCTGTCCATCGGGCTGTCCTGGCTTATCATCGCTATCATGATTATGGACAAAGCTGCTATAGGTAGACAAGCCAGTCCTCTGCACATGCCTCAGACGAAGTGTCTGCTTCCAGCAATGGGGTACATGCAGACACGTGTGAATCTGTTCAGTTGGCTGTGGATACAACTCTGAGATTTACCTCAGCTTATGTTTGCACAGCTCCTTGCACAATGGAGCCACGACGTCCCTACTGTAAGTGACAAGTGGCCTAAACCAACTTCTACTGGGATGCAGTGCATCAGCAGGATTATGTTGTATTCTGTTGTGTGTGACTACTGCAAGGACCTTAGCTAGCTATACTCCACAGTCATGCTCTTTGGAGGGGAGCAATATCTGCTTTGCCATTTGCACATCATTACAGTAACTGTCAGGAACTCAAGAGAACAGAACACAAACAATTCCTTAACAGTAGGCCACATTTTTTATTTGCAATTTTTCCAAAGCAAAGATGGCATTGACAAGAGTGCAACCAGTAAACGACAAGACACAGCCTCCACTTAAACACACTCCATAATAACTTATGAAGTGTGTTTCAACAGCATCATTAAATATATTGCATCATTGTTCACATCATTGTCCCCATAAGAGGAGTATTGGCAAAAATTACAGGTGTAATGGGGTAGCAGCAGAGCAGTTCACACTGTTGCTCAGAGAAAACCAAAATCAAAAAGAGTATAAACTAATTTACCAGGGCAGAAGCTGAGTAACAACCTAGGCAGGCAGGAACTGTATTGTTTCTGATGTAATATTGGACAAGAAGATACACTCTCAGAAGGTCATTACTTCCTCAGAAACATATGGGATGGCTGGATGGGCTTTCTTGCTTAAAGTTCTTGATCACCCTTCTCTACTAGCCTTCCTTCCTTTCTCTGTACTTCTGTCTTGTCTGTTTTCCCAGGGACTCTTTGGAGCAGTCATGTCTTGCTGCCATTATTCTTACCTGTCCTCTCTGCATCCTGACCAAGATCAAAGTCCCTAAAATGTGATGGCAGCAGACACAGTTCACGTGAAGTGCAAACAGCATCTTGTCTTGATACAAGAGCAACCCCTCATCTCTTTTCATACCCAATTTTCAGTAAATGTACTGAAAATTGTACTGCAGCCATGTACTATGCTGGAATTGGTGAAACATTTGAAAACCACTGTGCAGACCGTGCAATGCCTTTCTCTTTGCATTAGTTTTCCCAAATGTTTCTCGGAGGAGACACTGAACCCCTAGAGTTGCAGCCCAAGATGGTCTCTTAAACACCACAGCATGCATCTTCCAGAGTCTGCAGTGTCCCAGTGCTGGAAGTCTAACCTAGAGAAGAACAGGGTGAGTCTCACAGCACGCGAAAATATCCATAAATCACTCATCGCATTGTTGTCACTATGCAAATACTGCAATTACCTTCATCTTTGTCAGTGTAGCTATGTGGTAATGATTGGCAAAGGCTGACGTTTTAACAGCTTCCTTGGTATTGTATCCTTACCTGCCTCAATTTTCTAAGAAACAGATGCACTTAGAGAACTGATGCATAGAAGTAAATTAAGTCTTGGTGAGTGTTAAACAGCATTTGAAAAGTATTTACTTTTCCATGTTTCACTGGCACATTTCTCCACTCCTGCTCCAACATCCCCTTTAAAAGAAAACAGCAGGCTGTGTGTGTACTGAATGCACTGCAGTGCAACCTTCAATTTTCAAGTTCAGGCAAAGGGGAGAGACACACCTTTCTAGAAAGGCTCAAAGCATGACAAAGAGGTCCCAGTTTCCCTCATTCCTGCAAGTCTGAGCAAAGCACTGTGAGTGGCTCTGACCTGACTGTTATGACATGCTTGCCTGCGGCTAGATGTTTTAATTCCAAAGTTCATGAGTTTATCTACCCATGGTTCAGAGCCAAACCGGGGAAAAAGCAAGGAAATAAAACACTTCAGGCCTAGTAACCAACAGAGGCTTCAGGAAGACTGGAAGTTTGAGGAGGTAAATGAAACTATTCCCAAAACAGAATGGAGAAGAATATCACTGTTGGCAGAATGAAAAGTAGGCCTGTTGGTAATTTTCTGAGATGAGCTTGATGTCTTGTATATAGGGCTAAAGCAAGTCATTGTATGGCATGTTTGTATGAAACATGGCAAAGTCCAAGACAACAAAGATAACTTCTTTCCGCCACTGTTGCAAAACAGTGTCTGTTTTCAGTCATATCTTTAGAAAGGACACTGGGAGATACAGGAAAAGAATCTAAAATAATGTCTGAGATACAGAAAATCTACCTCTTAGGAAAGACTGAAAATAAGTTCCTTTAACTTAGCAAAGAGAAAGGTAAGAGATGAATTAATGTTAAGTATTTCCTCAGATGAAAGAATATTGGTAACAGTTTCTAGCAGTCAAAGACTTGGGACCATCTTTCTTCTTCTTGATAACTTGTGGATTTTTCCCTTTCTTCCATCTGAAGTCCCTGCTCTTTCCCACCCATTGCCCTTTCAGTTGTGTGACCCAACTGTATATGGGGCTAAAAGTTAGATCAATAAACAGCTCTAGGTCTAGAACAGTCCTAAAAAGGAAAATCTGAACTGGTATAGTGTCTAGCCCTAAACAATTGTCAGCCAATTGAAAGAGAACTGAATTGCAGAAAAGGTGCTGACAGCAGACTAAGCATGAGAAACTTCTCAAGCTACTAAGGAAAAAGAACCCAGACAGTGCTTCAATACAGAAGGCAGATTCAGAATGAAAAGAAGTTTTATTTTCTATATTGTAATTATTTCTGTTTTAATACTAAAACCAAAAAACTCTAAGGAGGTTGTGGATTCTCTGTGCATTAATTCATTACCAAGTAAGACCCCCTTCAGCTGAATCAGAACAGTTCAGATTGTGAAGAGGAATGTGATGGTATTTGCTGTGCATGAGGCTAGAGGATCCAGCGATCTTTTCTGATGGAAATCTGAAACAGTGGAGTTTGTAGCTAATAATACCACCAAACTGACAGTTGCCAGTGCAACCATAATAATTTTCTCTACACAGAGACCTAGTCCATAATATTTAGCTGATACATTGGCGCTATTTAGTTGATTGGTTTTACTTGGCAAGTTTACTGCATTAAATGAAATCAAAGTGTATAAATGTATCATCTATTTATCTACCTATTGATTCATCTCTTTACATCCGTACATCATGATTCATATGCAACCTCGTTTTGGCTGAAATGAACGGCATACCTCATTCCCTTCAGGGACAGGATTAACATATTTTTGTGATCTGACCAGAGCCATATCATAGTATGGCTATGTACTGGTTCTAATGCTGAAACTTACTTTTGTAGCTTAGGAGTTTGTTTTCCTTTGGAAAATCTATCTCTTCACTTCTACCATAAGTATCTGAAAGATTTCTTATGAAAAGTGTGAAATGCCTTCACCAGTCTATGATACCTTTGCTGACAGTCACCTTTTCCCTTCTTCTGTAGGCAGTAGTATAGACCCAGAAGCACATTCCTGTGATGAATTTGTGAGTCAGCCCTGATCTGCTATCCAAAAGTGATGCTATTACACTACAAAGCAATTTGTTAAACCCCCTGATGACAGGACTTCCCTGCAGGATGCTGCGGGTTTGCAGTACAGTTCTGACCAACAGGCATCACTGTCTGGAAACTTCATGGAGAAGACGACCCTGGCATACAGACAGACCTTGCACTCAGTCACCTCTGGAGATGAGAAACATTATTGTTACACAAAGATGTTCATTAGTCAAAATAGATATTGACATAAAAGTTAAGGAAGGAATAGCCTCAAGAAAAAAAGAGAATGAGAAAAAAAACCCTGAGGTGCACAGATCCAGACTGCTCTTTTCCTCTCTTTGCCCAGGGGAGGATTGATATGTCACAGACTTCTGGCCATCATAGCTTAATTCTGAGGAGTTGCTCTCCAGAAAGCAAAATATGGTAGCCCATTTTTCCAATGCAAGTTTGATGACTGCAAAATGATTTGTAGGAGGTTATGAGAAATGTCCTTCACCACTAACCCTTCCTTCTGCCACGTGACACAGTGTGTGCTCACCTTGGCTGCCTGCTGCCAGATGATGATACCTTTGATTCTGCAAAGAGTGAATATGTCAGGAGATGAGTCACTCCACCACCCTGCCTGACCCTCGCCAGCCTGGGGGCGTATGGAAACTGCCTGCTGAGCTGATGAAACAAGTGATTTATGGAGCAGTAGGTCAAAATCAAGTCTTGTTTATCCTAGCTGGTTGTGCCGGATGTGTCAATAAAGCCCTTAGGCTTTTTGCACCTCTGAATATGGCACTAAGGGCTTTGTAGAGCAATCTCAGCAGTCTCAGGCAATGCATTACACTGAAATGTAATGAACCTTAATCCTTTTTAACCTCTTAGAAGAAAGGTGTCCAGTACCTTGAAGGAGATGGCCCTATCTTCATCTATGTGACTGACTCAGACACTGAAAAAAAGCTTCCTTGAACGGTCTTTCCAAAGTAGCTACTTGTGTGGCAGTAGGGCACCACACTTAGAATTTGCGGTCCCTTTTGCAGAATGGCTTTCAGATGGGAAGAATGGATATTTTTCAGAAGTGTCCCTGAACTTCTAGTGTGGAGGAGTTTACAGAAACATGATGTAGCTCATGCTACAGTCATTGACCAGCAGGAAATCTTTTCCTGCACCACCTCGGAAGCACTGATGTGCTCCAAATCTGTGTGCTACAGAAGGCAGGCTATAAAGAATAGCACTTCCACTGCTATCCCAAGTGCCCACAGTTTGAAAAGGTGTTGAATTTGGCAAGCACTGGATCACTCCTGGTGAACCAGGTGGCCAGTGTGGTAGGTTTGAGCACAGAGGGAGAAGTTTCTGTACGATGAGATGTCCAAGTGAGTCTACCAGATTATGTCTGTTTGTACAACTGTGACAAAAGAATTTCACTGTCCCTGTACCTTAATGTTACCAGGGGATAGGCCAGTGATATCACGTTTCTTTTTTTATACATGAGTCTGTTCTGCATAAGTTTACGTTTCAGCTACTTTCTGCTAAGTTATTTCAGTCTTCACTCCTGTGCACAGAAAATTACAACACAAACTGTATGTCCATTTGGTCAGCAAGCAACAGAAAAATAACTGGCCTTGTAGAAGTCTCACAGTAAAGTGGACTACGAAAGATCAGACAAAGAGGTTTTCAAATCTCTGCCTTTGATTCAGAAAGATGAATCTATCTTACAGCTGCTTTAGGCACTAAGACCTGTTATTTTAGTGTTAAAGCTGAACAAGTGCTTAACATATAAAATCAACTTGCCTTTTGCTTCACAGACACAGAGAAAAAAACAATTCCCTTGCAGGAACAGATCGATCCCTGAGCAATACTTAAATTATGCCTAAAAGGTTCCCGTGCAATGTGTTGTTGTGTAACCACTCAAATCCAAACCTTGTGCTGCCAGTAACATCATACTTTGCCATGTTCATGACAGGGGAACTCACTTTGAATCACTAGTTTTAGTGTTTGGATGATGAAACACATGGGAAGCAAGCATGTCACACTCAAAAGCAAAGTAAAAATTACTGTACTTTAACTGAATATAGAAACACTACTGTCTTGCAATTTGAAGACTACTTACAATATCATGACTATTTGTGTGATGTAAGACCTGGGTATTCAAAGCTACTTGAATTTTTTATGAATGGCACTGACAACGTGTTCAGCATTCAAGAAAGTCTTGCATATCCCACATGCCACACAGCATAAAGCAACACAAGGTGAACCTAAATCCATACCATAGATGGAAATAATTCCGATATTCAGCCACATAACTCATTAGAAATGGCTTATTCACATTGCACTGAGAGTGTTGTTGTTGCAATGGTCAAAGCAGGTAACAGAAATTTTTGTAGCTTTGATACCCACTGGAGGAGATTTTGGAGCTGCAGGCAGTGTTCTGCCTGTCCTGTAACATCCCAGGAAGTTCTTGTTTAGACCTGTGACTGCAAAATACCTTTTCCAAATGCACAGCTTCTGTTTTCAGGTCCCACCCCAAATCTGGCACTACAGCTGAGAAGCACCTGCTGTATCTTGAGGTCTCATACAGAGTGTTGCAAGTGCAGTTGCAGCTGCTGAAGCTGTGAACTACCACTCTCAGGAGTGAATCACTTGTGGCCAGTCAGCCCCACATTATGCTGAGCTTTAAGCAAATACTAAGGTGGCAGTAAAGGGTGAATATATTTCACTAAGAATGCCAGGTTAATGAACAGGTACAAAGCCTAGAAGGAGACAAAAGGATATAAAGGAAACATCACCCCCTACAGTAACTTCTGTTGCTATCTCAAAAATGTTTTTTCTGCTCATTCCAACAGAATCCTGCTAGGACACTTCCAGTACTCTCAAGACTGAGTCTTATTCACTATTATCTCTTGTAGGTTTGCTTTTATCCATACTTGACTTGGGGGGGTTCTTCACTCAGATTCAAACTCTCTCGAAGTCCTTACATCATTTATAAACTTGATAGCTAACAGGGATGGCAGCTTTTCTCACTTTTACTGAAGACTACCAGCTGCACCTCAAGATATTCTCAGATATTGACAGGTATTGACACTGATATTCTAAGGCATGACTAGATTCACATAGCTAAACAGAACAGCAAACTCTCCAGAGAATGGAAAAGCAAGGCCTAAGGACAAGCTCAGCTGCAAAAGGCTGTGAGCTCACCATCAACGGCACCAGGCAAAATGGCACAGCAGCATCCTGATCCGCATAAAGAATACTTGAGCGCTATGGATGAAAGTAACAATGTAATTTCACGAAAGTAGTACAAAGGAAAACACATTCTCATTATTACTCCCTAGAACATGAACATTTCAATAGCTAAACAGTTGTGGTGATTGTAGGTTTGGGTAATACAATCATTGAACCTAGTTTGATGTGATGGGGAAATATCGCATTCCTTTCCATGCAGAGTAGATAGCCAAAAACTCCCCAACCACTCCAGGAAAAGTCTTCTCTGTGAGAAGGCAATCTTACCAGCTTTTTTCCATTTTGTATGATGAATTTCTATAATAAATTCCTGAAGCAGGAGGCAGTATCTCAGTAGCAGAAGTGGACATGGTCAGTTTTAAGATGATGATCTGCCAGGACTCTGAATTTTTGATGTAAGGCGTTTGCAAAGCCATGTGATGACTTCTGTGTCCTCTCCATGACTGCACAAGTGCTAGTCCTGTGCCTGGTGCAGCAGCTGACCACTCAAGCTGGTTTTCTGCTTTCTGGTGGCCAAGGACAGGGTCTGATGCAAGCCCTCCTGACAAGCCTTCAACCAAAGTGCCCTGTATCTAAAGTCCAGTCTGAACGAACACAGCAGTGTCACAAAGGAGAGACATAGTCTCTTATGAAAATGAAAATGTCTCCCAAAAGAACATGTCCATCTCTCAGTCCCAGCCTCAAAGGAGATATACAAATTATGTGTAACATATGATCCTGGGTACTGGAATAAACAGTTCTTTCACTTAATAAAAATCAGGGCATGAGACAAGCTCCAATTTATGCAGTGACCCTGCATCAAACATTGCTAATCGCAAACACTCCCAAACGAAGAGATTAACAAAGTTACATTACATTAAGAGCAACGTCCTACCATTAGTCAGTCTGGAGCTTGCCACATCTTGTTAAACTGAATGAAATTGTCCTACCGGCCAGAAACTTGGTTTTCTTCTCCCCTTCAAGTGGGAACAGTAGTCGAAGAAGTGGTACTGCCTGTACCAGCTGCCTTGCTAACTTTTTTAACAAGTTGTCCTATATTGACTTTCAAAGGTAGATTGAATGCGTTCTTTCAAATCACCCAGAATTCAGTTCAGTGGAAGAATCCAACTCTGGAGATTTCCAGTGAGAATTTACACTGCCAATATTTCTCCCATGTGGCTCATACATGTAGGTTTGCTATTGTTGGAGGAACCATGGTACAACACCACAATTTATACCACATACTCCATATCTGAAGTTTGCAAGTAGTTAACATTCAAATGTTCACGTTCTTGCTGAACTTTCCATGAGCACTGGTACATTGTACATTATGCACTAATACCATGATAACAGTTTCCATAGTGATTAAAATACAACATTACTGAAGAATACATAAAAATACATTAAAGTCGGTATCAGATGTGATCTATAAATGCCTAGCTAAATTACTACTTCTGGGAAAAAAAGACTTGCTGTCGTTTTTAAAGAAAGAACATGTCTTATGATCACAGCTGTAGGAAGTTGAGTTCTGAGCCTAAATGCTCACTTCTAGCTCACACCTCTAATGAGTTCAGTTCTGAAATTTTCTTAATGAATAAAGAAATATGCAATTAAAAAAATTGAAAAACTAAACAAAAAAAAAAGTACTGGCATCCCTTGGAAAACATTAATTATGTAAAACATGAGCAATGCATAGCCAGTTTTGATCTTTCTGGCTCTGCATATTGTAATAATAAAACTAGACCAATAACACCTCAGCGGTGTGATGACCATTAAAAAGGGAAAAAATGAGACTAGTTTGTTTAGGACATACTTTTGGATACTGCAAAGGAAGTATTTTCTTATTCAACTAGTTCATCATCCAGTATCTTGTTACACCAAGGATAAGAATAGCATTGCTAGACCTTTCTAAAAGAATAAAACTGAAAAATTTGTTTATCTGAATTTTCACATTAATTCCCAAAAAATAATACTGAATAAATAAAATACATTGGCAAATCAGTATACCAGTTTAGATGAGCTAAAATAGAAAAGAAAATACTGTATAACTCCAGACTAGTCTGACAGGAGGAAATCTATTTCTGGATTGTATTTTGAGTAAGAAAAAATATTTTCTTATTTGAATAATAAGAAATTTGGATTTATCTCTGCAGATGCTATAATTTGTTTTTATGGAATTGGAACAATAAATTGAGGTGTTTGTTGAAAATTTCAAAAGTTGAAGCAATAGCTAGAATAAAAGGCTTTAATGGATACAACAAATTTCTCCTATTATTTAAAAGAATAATAAAATTAAGACCAAATTAAGGCATTAATTTAAAAATAAATTATATCCATAAATTAGAGTAACATTCCGTTCTCCTTTAAAATTCTGAATTAAGTGCAATCCAGCATTCAAATTTTCTTATGGTAAATATTTGTACACACTTTCAGTTTGGCTCTTCTGTTTCTAGTAATTACTATGGGAGGGAGGGAGACAAATTGCATCTTTTTGCATCAGTCTGAAAAAATAATCTCTAATTACTTGAAAGAAAGGAAGGGGCCAATATACAAGTCAACACCTAATCTGTTTCTCCTTCTGTATTCAGTTACTGAGGCAGAGTTTCAGCAGAGCCAGCTGGTGGTCAGCAATATCATGGGACTTTTCCACATGCTTGTATTGGATCCAGAATAACAAAAGGCCATTCTGGGAATATTTGTTGCCCTTAAGATTCTTTCTCTTAAGGAGACAGTCAATAAATACAAAATTATTGTCTTATATGTCCAAAAAAGATTTTAAAGGAGCAAATATCCTTCATGCATTTTATCTTTTCTCTATAGCACGCTGGGGCTCCAGCCTGTAGGTACCATAGCATGTGAAAGGCAAATAAAGACGTGTAAATGCACCTCTATTAATTCTTCTGGTTGGAAAGATAATATGATCTTGAAGCAAACCTCTGCATTAAATGACTTGTATGATGGTGGTTTGGCCCTTGGCAGCTTAGCTGGGGTATGGAGGACCTAAAAATGCCTGCACTTTTTTTTTCATTTATTTCACATATCTGATACAGCTAATGAAAAAATTAAAGCAATCAGGTAAAGAGCTGGCATTGTTGCTCGCAAGTGTTTATGTACATAAGGGGTTTTTGTGGGGTTTTTTTCCTCCCTTTTTTTTTCACCCCTAGAAAAATCTGCAGAAGGCAGTGGTATGTGTGAAAAAATAGTGACGAATAACTTGCTTTGTGGAGAGTGGCAGTTCTGCTTATTCCTTTAATTTTTTTAATGGATCTAGATTTCCTACTTGTCTGGTGCTCAAGAGGATTTCTTTCTGTCTAGGAGTTCCCCGGATGGGAAAGTGCCAATGACATCACTGGGAACCACCTTCTCTTCACTTCCATGGTTTGTGCATCGGAGGGCACTCGCCCACTCTGACAGCAAAGAGCTGCGGAGGAGGAGGCGTGGGGGCCGGGGAGGGGGAAGGAGGGTGGTGAAGAAGACCCTTCTCGTTTTACAAGCTCCTTTGGCTGGGGACAGAGGTGTTACAGCAGAGATTCAAAGTGTGACATCCCTAAAAAAACACGCTCAGAATCCCCACGACCAGCTTCCCCCTCTTGATTACGCTCCCTAGTCTCCAGGAGTGGTGCTGAATACGAGAGTGAGAGTTGCCAAGGGAACAGGGAGAAAAAGCAGTCCTTTCCTTCTGCAGTTAACACTGTAAGCCAAGCGGTCAGCTTTGCACCCTTCAAAAGTGATGTATCTGAGAAGACTCAGCTACGCCTTTCTTGTAAAGAGACATGAATTCCCAGCATGCCCACCCTTCATCAAAACACAGACTAATCTTCCAGGCAATCAGTTGTGCATAACTGATCGTCAGCCGTCCAGGGAGTGGAGGAGTAGCCAGTGCTGAATAGCCAGTGTCCTTCCCAGTGCCCTGAGAGTGCAGGGTTACACAGAGGACTGGAAAGTGGCCCCACTCACCCCCTGGGCCACCTGGCTGTCAGACAACAGTCACCACACGCCCATGTCAGCAGGAGAGCTGGGAATGGGCAGGAGAAAGAATCTGGTTTTCCACCCCTGGACACCTCTCCAGTTTTTACCATTAGCCCTAAGGAATTAGTGAGCCACTTTTACAAACAGGTATCTGAAGCACAGAGAGGGACCATGCTCTCAGAGTCCCCTAAGAGTGGGAGTAACACAGCAGCACGCCACCTCTGCCAAAAGTCTTGTGGTAAAGCATGGCACAGCCCCAGTCAGCCCCCTGAGCCCATGTAGGCACCCTGAGCAGTCCCAAGCTGTGCACGTTCAGAGTATTCATCTGTGTTGTCTGCTCAGATAAGCTCATTGGAAAACTTCTACCCCTATCAGTCTATACAGTGGAAGTTACATTCTTGTTAAGAGACATCCGTAAGGACCTATTTCCAAACATATCTAAGGTGCAGATACCACCCAAAGTGCATATAATTGAAACAGAAAATATATAATGTGAGATATAGGTTTGGTACCATGCTCTTACAACCAACAAAGGCAGAGGAACTGATTTGTCTTTCAAAATAATTAGCTCTATATTGTCCATTGTTCCCAAACCCTCGTTTTTTGATGACTTCAAATTTCTGGGTGATTCAACGATACTTTAAGAGAAAAAGGCAGAGGAAGCAGAAATGTGATGATGAAGGGACCTACCCATGTCCCTTCAATCCAGCAACACAGTCAGAAGCAAACCCAGGCAAACTAGCACTGTGGCATACCTGGACGTTGCAAGAGGGCCACAGTAGAGCCAAGACCTTGCACTTACCATTAACCATTGAATGGCAAAATACTAAATTCAATAAGACTTTTTACATGTTTGAGCTAAGAAAATGTTTTTTCTTGGCAAAGCCTAAGATGGACTTGTGTTGCTTCAAAACTTGTCTTTATTATAAAGATTTTGGCTGCAAAAAAATTATCTGTTGGATGGTGGAGGTACAAGATTTTTCAGATCTACACTATAATTAAAATATGTGATGCCATCTTCCAAAACTCTCAACTAAAATATTTACTCCTTAAGTGATAAAAATATTTATATGGATGTGCATTCAAATTCATAGACTGAAAAGAAAGCCTGTTTTCACAGAAGAGTTTCTTGATGTAGAACATAGAGGAATGGTGTATGTTACTATTAATACTTTCAATGACTAATTCATTACCATCAATCACTCCTTCTTATTTCTTTCAAAAGTGCAGACTGTGCATATTCTCTTGATAACATATTGCTGTATCCTGTGTCACACCTAGATTGAAACTGAGTTTATGAATGCTCTTACAGTCACTGCAGTTCTAATAAATAACAGTATCTATAAAGTTTTCATTCACACATGCACACACAGAGACACACAAATATACACACCTATCTGTGTAGGGAGGGAGCAGAAGTAGAAGCAATTACAGCATATTTTTTGTCCCATCTTGCTGTGATTTCCTCTAAAACTGGTTCAGATCAAATGTCTTGAGAAACAGTCAATATACACTGAAATTGCTGCACTTCTCACTGAAGCCTGATGAAAGGCAAGGAAGTGACTCTGGTAAGAAATACCCCAAGTTTTCTCAGGCTTTTCTGCAAATGACTTATATACAGGCTCTGTTATTGCTAAAAAGAAAAAGAGTCCCAAAGCGAAATGTGAGGCTAAGACACACAAAAGTTCATTGGACTCTGTATTGCAACTCCGAAGTGTTCTAGCAGCCTGATCCCAGAAAGAAGTCACAAACACAAGTTCAGAGATCTGGTATCCAGAGAACAGGCTAC
The DNA here is from genome assembly GCA_013397055.1 of Pachycephala philippinensis. Lineage (NCBI taxonomy): Eukaryota > Metazoa > Chordata > Aves > Passeriformes > Pachycephala > Pachycephala philippinensis. Next base: position 115,355 of record VWZT01012341.1, on the reverse strand, counting down.
AGCCCATGCAGGCATTCATCTGGGCTGGCGAAAATGCATCTGCTGCATATAGTCACTTCTTCAGCCACTACATTTGGCATAGAAGCACCACTAAACTACAGGTGGTCCTCTTGGGTTTGGATGTAAAAAGGTGGACTGGAAAAGACTTTTCGTTGTAGCAGTAGAAGTAGTTTCCTGAGATGCTCCACGTCCACTCAAAGACACTATCCATTAACCTCACATAGGCATACTAACAAGTGAAAAAGGTGAAGAATATTAATTCACAGCCACTTTTCGGTGTTGTCTCCTCAAATCAGTGGCATTCAGTCTTCATTCTACAAATGTAACCATGCATAGAGATAACCTCTGCAGTTCACTTTGACACAAATAATGATGCAAATTGCCCCACTAATTTTCCTCAGGCCACTAAAGACCTGTGAGTGATTTTTGCAGGTGGGTTCTTTCTGTGGGGGACAAGGAAATTGGGGACTTTGTGGAAAGTTTGGGGAGGTGGTTTATTTTCCTGTATTTCCTACTGATTCATTTCTTTCTTTTCAAAAACCTATCCATGAAGAGCTATCCAGATACTTTTATCTGTAAGACAATCAAACTCCAACAAGCAGAGACCTTCAACCAGTCTTGCAGGATCTCTTTCCATCTCATTACTAATGATGGCCAAATCTCCCTCCGTAAGACAATTGCTGTGGCCATTCATTGGGCATTTACTTTACAAAAAACAACTTTCCTGAAGCAGCAACAAGACCCCAACACCTTATGCCCACAGCAGCATAAAAGGTTAACAGCTTCATTTTCCTTGTGAAATATCCTGCTGAAATGACAGTGTTGCTATTTCAAATGTTTCTTAGATCCTACCACCGAATAGCCTCCACCAGGCACATATATTTGAAGCAAACCTTGTCCAGCCTAAGGGCAACCTTTAGCTGAAACTCACTCAATACCTACAAACTTCTGTGCTCTTTTACAAAGGTACTTAAACACTTAAACACATTGGCAAAGATGGTCGTGTTCTAGTTTTCTACCCATAGGAAGAAACACTTGCGTTTTATTTTGCATTTATATGGAAGATAAAAGTACTTCTGAGTTGCACAAAATTAGCAATTTAAAAATATTAAAATTAATATTTCACTCTTTGCCATGTACATTTTTAAGCCAAACCAAAATTTAAATGTCTGTGACATTTTTCTAACAGGAATTCGGTCACCTACCTGGTGACCAGGTCACCAGGAATTCATACACCTAAATTTTTAGAAATTCATTAAAAAAACCTAAGTACAAACAGGTAATTGGGAAAAACAGCTTTGAAAGGATTGAAAAGAACTTAAAAAAAAAAAGGAAGAAAAATAATTTCGTACAAAGAACTGAATTTCAATTAAAATGTGCATTCCTGTGCAGTAATTATAAGATGAAAAAACTGCAAGCAATTCTGAGGTTTTCTATGCACCAAGCAAAGCACATGCCGTAATTTAGATGTGCTTACAAATTTATCAATACTCATATTGTGTCTCAATTATTCTGTTTGGTTTTTGGTGTCTGATTAGGACCTATAATAATTTTTTTAAATGGTTGGGACATACCTTGACTAAGAGCCAAAGGCTGGAAAGGAATCACAATATTTGCAAGATATTCTTCATGTATAGTTGGAGAAAGCACCTTGAACTGCTGTAGGGAAAAACCAATTATTTCTCAGGTGAAGGAGTCAATTTCGTGTACATGCCCAGCTACGCTCTCCGAAAGGAAAAAGGTAAAAGAGCATCCATTGTACTTCCAGGAAAACTCATATTGCTTCTCAAAAGTGTTCTAAAAATAGATATGAACGAAAGAAATTGCACATCAAGTATCACACTGCAAGTGTGAAAATACTTTTTTTCAAAAGCAGCACACCAACAAAATTCTGTAATATCAAAAGAAAGAGGACGTAACATAATAACAACAATAATTAAAAAACCCAACCAGCCAAAAAAACCCACCAAAAAAACCCCTCCAGTGAATATGTCAGTTATGACTTTGGTAATTTTATTACTCCCAAAATAATACTTACTGTAAATGTAGTCATAACAAGTTGGTGTTTATAATACACCTAGGGCCACATTGTGTTTCTGTTTCTTTCAGTGTGTTTGCACTGAGCCAACCAAAAAAAAAATTGGTACAATATACAAATCCTTTTAGTTATTCCATCAAAAAATTCCTGTATGTCTTTTAATTTGTAATGATAATCTCTGATGATTATTATTGATAAAAGTGACCTCTTGCTTTCTGGAAAGAGCTTTTGAGACCAGATAGATGTTAAGACCTCTGAAACTTGCTGTCAGAGTATAAAGAGGTGTCTCTTAACTTGCTCTCAGTTCCAGATGGCATCTGGAGAAAGGAGTCATCAGAATAACCAAAAAAAAATAAAATGGGAAAAAGGTGCAATTAGCTAATTGGTGAGCCACCTGCTAGATTAACAGAAAGGACGCCATAGTATATCCCTGGAAACAAACAAAAGAAAAGCTCCCTGCTATTGTAAATGAGTACATCAAATGCATGCAAAGCAGAAGTAGGTCCAAAACATTTGTACATTAATGACGATGAAGAAGAGCACACACATCACAAAAACCCACTTTTCTCTTTTTAGTCAAATATTATAAGCTCTGCATTATTCCTGCTCTGTGTTCCTGCAGAAAGCCAAATATGAATAGAAAACACTGCTTTTAGCAGTCAAATGTAAAACTATGAAGGATAAGAATGAGTTAACAAGAATAACAGGAAGATAATGAAATATTCGGGCAGTATACGCCTTGCAATTGGACATGTTGCCCACATAATGCCAAATTTAAAACAGGCTTATGCTGCCAAACAGTACTAATGGAACATTCATTTGGACACCTGCTTTGACCAGACTCAAGAGTCTACATATTTGTTTTCTAACTGTTGATTTATTTTTGCACTAAAAGAAAGTCTGTGGCAAATGCATGTTTACACAGGAACTTGTGCTCTCCATTGTCAGCTGTTAACCTTAAAATCCCATAGATTTTATGTTTCCTGTTTATAAGAGTGAAACACAGCACCGCCTTTATTTTTCTAAAATTAGCCAAAATACAATTAAAAAGTGAATTGATAAAAAATTATCCAAAGGATTGATATTTGACAATAGATGATTTATAAGCACACAATACGAGCTGCCCTCATGCAAAGATCCTTCGAGCCTGGTATTCTATGATGACAGCTAATTTAAGAAACTATATTAATTAAAAAGGCAAGTATAGAGTCATTCTTTTCTGTAATGTCCTCCAGCTGCCATTTTGAACAGTAAGTCGTAGTCCTGACCTCTACATATTCATCCTTTTCTGAATATCTTGTGGTAATGAAGTCTATGATGTCATTATATTGAGTTTTGTGGAAGAAGATTAGGTCTTCTACTAGGCCAAATAATATTGCTGGGGGAAAAAACCCAAACCCAGACATGATTTTTAGCTTGTGAGCCTTTTTTTCCCAAGTATAACATAGAGATAGCATTTTTCAGAAGTTGAGAACAGTACTTTGGATTTTTACTGGACATGCTAACTAGTCACACCATCTAAGACAAAAAAAGAAGTATTTGGCTCTCATGGGGCAGAAGAAGGGTTTTAACAGCAGGAGAGGTGATAAGATGATTATGTCTAACGGTAAAGAAAAATAATAATGTGCAATACAACAAATACCTCTTCAGACATCATGACTTCATTGTTTGACAGTTAGGGACTTTAATTTCTTGGCTTGTCCTTTTCAAGTGTTTAGTGAACACATTCATTTGAGGATCCAAACCAAAAGTTTACAAATAGTGACTTTGCTTTGTGAAAAAAACATGGTTCTGAGAAGAGGAGGTTTTTTGCCTTGTGCCATTTGTCTCCAAGCTCTGCCTGGCAAGTGGTGGTTAATAAGTTCAAAATCTGCACAAGGTGGCTCTGGAGCACTGGATACTAACACCTAATTTTGCAAACACACAATAAAGGGACACTGACATTCTGCTGTGTGGTGTCATGGCTCTGGGAATGTGCTGTCTGAAGAGTGTTTGTCCATCTAGTTATTGAACACATCAAAGCTGTCCCACAACTCCCAACTTTCCTTGTCACCCCTCACTTTACTTTTTTTTTACAGTCGACTGTACTTTCTCAGGTGCATGACAAAAATGTCTCACAGAATTTGAAATCCAGATATTGCATGCTTCAAAACAGTGATTGCATTCTTCAGGAGCCTGAGCCACACCCAGTGATGACCACCTCTGAACAGGAGATTGGATCGGGCATCTCCATCTGTTCCTCCCAGGGGAAGCTGTGAGTCTCTAACTGTGTGAACTTGACACAGGACACACTGGATGAACCCAATCCTTTGCCTGTGATACAGAATCATAGAAACATAGAATCATTAAGGTTGGAAAAGACCTCCAAGATCATGAGAGTCCAACCTTTGACTAAACACCACCTTGCCAACTAAACCACAACGCTAAGTGCCACGTCCAGTTATGTCTTGAACACTTCCTGGGATGGTGACTCCACTACTTTCCTGTGTTTCCAGTATTCAACCACCCTTTCAGTAATGAAATTCTTCCTGATATCCAACCTGAACGTGCCATTGCACAGCTTGAGGCCAGCCCTTTCAGAAGGGTGCTCGCCTGTCACTGAGGACTGACTGACTCATGCTCAACCACTTTGGCCTTCAAAGCTCTTGTTTATTTGCTGCTACCAGCAGCTCCACCCAGGCCCAGGTCCCAGGCTTTGAAGTGCACCACAGCACAGCCCTCCTACTCTTCACAGCTGAGTCCCCATAGGCCAAAAGGAGCTTAACTCATCATTATGGTCCCTTCTGGTATTGCTGGGACTCTACTTGCAGACATTTGACTGTGGAAAAGGAATTCTACTCCATGAAAAGATCTCTGTTAGACTGGAAATTTCCTTAATCCTTGGTATTTACTACTGCAAAAAGTCACTCATGCAAATAAGCCATGACATGCTGTGGGTAGTTCACTCATGTCTACCACAACAGTGGTGGTTTAAAAGATTTTTTGTTTGTTTTTCTCCAAGAACAGCTTGGCTTAATAAATGGGCATCCAGGTAAGCTGAGCTTTAAAAATGCAGAATTTACAACTGCAAAATACTTTCATCACCCTAGAGGTAATACCACTGGATACTTTATCTGGAAGGAATATGAATTATTTACTTTCTTTTCAGATCATATGTATCTCAGGCTAGTTTTTAAAAATTCATGCTAATGTTTGAATGCCTAAAATTTAGTATCCACGGCCACAAAAAAACCCCAAACCCCAAAACAATCCTTTGCCAGTGAAAGAGCCTCCTTCAAAGTTTCAATAAATGCCATTAGCCCAAAATACAATACTGACCTGAAGGATCAGTTTTAGAAAATGTTTTACTCAGTAGAGCAAGCACTTCGAAGTGCCAACAATATACAAAGCATACCTCACTTGCCTTCCACGTCCATGTCAGATTTTATTAAATAGTGTCTGTGACATAGAAAAGTGTGTTAGAGACAGTAATATTTACAGTCTGCAATTTTTTAGTCAGGTAGACTTCTATGTGTATTGCAAGGAGGTGCTTTTTCTTTCAAAACTAGTAATCACTTTCTACATTTCCCCAAAAAAGGCATGATAACCTGTGGTTTAGCTCCTGCTAGTACCTCTTCTGAAGCTCCATAGATGGTTTTCAATCTCTTCAAAAGCTATGCATAGTCCAAATGTTCTTTATTCTTGCAGATTCGGTGCAAGGCAGATACATTTTTCCTATTGACTTTCAAAATACCTGATGATATCATCGGCCAATCTCGTTTGACATTGGGAAACTCTTACATTAATTACATGAGCAATGAGTTTTATAAATTCTAAATTACAGCTATAAATGAATTAACTGTAAAAACTGTAAGGAGCTGGCTCAGCAAAATCCCAAACTCTTCTATCCTAATGACACAAGCCCAAACTTTTGCTGACTGCACTATCACACGCACAGACCTGATCTGTTTGATTTGCACATGAATGCTGACATTTTTTAAGAATTAGAGCATTTATAGGTAGTGCCTACGATAATTACTAGCTGAATAACTCCCTGTCTTTCTGTGCTTCTTATCTTCCATTAACCCAATTTTTTTAGCTTCTCTTTCATGTGTGTGTAGTATAGAGTCTCCCTCCATGTGACCAGGGCCCAAAAAAGTGACCAGACTAAGGAGGAAGATTGTGCTCTTTGATGGGAGTTGTTTCCTCAGCCTTGGTTTGCGAAACTCTTACATACCATGCTAACTTTTTCCTGACTCTGAATATTATTATTAACTGAATATTCACTGTAGAAGCCAACCGCAGCATCCGTGTTATACGGCTGGTCCGTGGTTACTTATGCCTGCCATGGAATTGCACACCTGGGACAAAACAAGTTGCCTCCAGCGAATATCCACTCACATCTCACATTGTCCAAAGGCAAATGCCGTATTTTCTTCTCTGTTTGAAGACTGAATAGAATCAGGTGATCCCTCTGTAAGTGGACAATACTGGCTTTCACTGACATTTGAATTGAATCTATTGCAGTTGATCACTCAAGCACGACCAGAACTTGATGGTTTGGGGTTTTTTGTGAGGGGCTGTAATGTTAGTTGTTCACATTCCTCCTGATCTGCAAGGTTGATCATACTAAAGGAAAGCAAAGTCTACGCTACATGTATGAGTAGACATGGTGGCACAATGCTAATATTTTTTAATTATTTTTTTCCTTTTTCAATCAAGAAGTCTGCCAGCAAATATATGCCTATTTACATCAGGCTGCAGCATAATGATGCATAAATTATGCATGCCTGAACTAGAGATGCTTTTAAGAGAAGCAGTAGAGCCGTAACTAGATCTTGCAAGAGCCATTTTGGAGAATGCTATTGCACTCATGAAGTGGACAGGGGAGAGAAATGATAAAAAACAGGATAGATTTTTGTATGGTGTAAAGACAGGTTTGTGAGAAAAATGTCAGCTTAAGAATATGGGATTCACACCCTGGGTCTCACCACAGACCCCAGCATGACTGGGCACAACACTGAATAGATCTACATATTTACAAATACACTCTATCTCTCTCTGCAAGCACAAAACCTGTGTCTGTGTGATATGCGTAAGAACTTTAAAACATTTCTGCCAGAGTATTGGTAAGACTGGGAAACTGAATCTCAGGAGGTAGGAAACCTTTCCTTTACTTTGAGAAACCTGATTCTGCTTAGTACAGGAAGACTGCTGCAACTGGCTTTTTCTGATAGCATTTTTGTGAAATTTGGTTTTCAAAGAGTGAAGCACAAATGCTTAAGTATAAACATGCACAAAATTGCTAGGATTTGCAATGTGGTATCCTACACACACACAAATAAACATATACTCCAAATATCCAAATGGTTCTTGTTCTGACCAAGAAATCCACAGTGGGCCCTGTGTACCCTGACAGAGTTCTCTGGGAGTACTGGGTTTCCTGTTGTCTCCCTTTCTCAGTTGCAGCTCTGGACAGCTTGAGTGCTCCCTGCCACAGAGGACCACCAACAGAACCATCTGGCCTGTAATAACAAGGACACTGGGGAGTGCAGGAATCACAGTTCCTAGTGAGTCACATATTAGCACATAAATGCTAATTAGAATCAACTCATTGACACAGAGGATGTCCTCCACCTGAGACCATGAGGTACAACATCTATTTCTGTTGGTCCTGTGACAATTTCCACAACATGGTGCTGCAAATGTCTTAAAATTACTGTAACCATTGCTAGTTATTCCCTCAACCATGTGATGGAGCTTTGGTCCCTCTTTGTGACAGTCTTTATTTTTATTACAGACATGCCTCAGCCTTTCTTTGATCAGGATGTCCTTTTTGGGGATGCTTTCTCCATATAACAAGTATGGGTGGTGACAGGAAGGGAGCTGCTGAAACTCCCCATTGCTCTCATGGCAGGAATTTCTTCTGGCACCACACAGCCTACAGCATGGACTTTGTGACTTACTTCCCTAGAGGTGAAAAATCTGAGCTTGTGAACAAACACAAGCAGAGGGGTGCTCTGAGCATGACCAGGCCAGCACCAGCAATCTGAGCCCTGTGCCTCAGGGGGCTGCTTGCCCTCACACCAGCAGCTCCTAGCGAACTGGCAGCGAGGGGCAGTTTCCATGGCAGTGGCCACAGCGCGTTCAACACCCACCAGCCACCACCTGATCATGCTCTTGGGAACTGCTCTTAGCAGCCAGTTTTGCAATACTTCTGCAGCACCTGTTAACAGAAAGATAGGAAGTGTCAAAATGCACACACTTCTTATTACTTAGATGAAAACATGGCATAGATCAGAATTAACTGCACTGATAATACAGGATTTGACACAAAAATTCTGCTCTTGACAGAATCCAACACTGAAAAACAATTTATAAGGGCTGAGTCCATTAGTACAACCATATTTACTCCCTCTGATTAGTGCAAGGTCCAGGGCAACAAAATGTCACATCTATAAGCATATTTTCACAATCAATCACCAAAATTCAGGAAAGTTTTTCACCACCAATACTATTAAACAGCTTCTCTCCGTTACGGTAAATTATACCTATTTTTTCTATAGGTTTCTTAACCTATAGAACAAGGGCCTTTCAGTATGCAGTCACAACATACCCTTATAGCAAGACTGAGGCCACGAACCAACAGGAAGTTGCCCTTGGTAACTGATATAAGAGAAGGGCTTTACTTTTAGGTTTCCATCAAAATTGGTGCTTTCTAAGGTTGGGTTTATTTTGAGGGGTGGGGGCATGTGTGCTTATTTTCCTTACAGAGCAATTGAGTGATTTTTGAGCTCTCAGTTTAAAGTTCCAGAAACATTTCTGTGGCCACAGGTTAGTTTTACAGACCTGAGAACAGTCATGAATACTGTGGGAATCCCTTTAATTAGTAAGGGAATAATTAAGAGAGTGTTTCTTCTTTTTTAATGTTCATGCTAGAATACATAATGTCAAATAATTGCAATGCAATGCTTTCTAAGCCAGAGAAAATGATCCTCTGAACTGAGAAGAAGCCTTTTGAATCCTTTGTTTTTTTCATTTTCCTTGTTTCCTGCATGGTGTACTAGGTAAACTATCAGTATTTGTTCCCAACAGTTGCAGTAAAAATATTTAGGGTGCCTGACAGAGAAGAACTACAAAAAATGCAAATTATTGAAGGTCTGTCTTTGATTACAGAAGATGGGATAAAACGATAAATTGTGATGTACCTAATAAAGATTTTATAGATTGTGGTTTATGATATCATGCAGCTCTCCTACCCCATTTGGAGCAGGTTTTCAGACTAAAAACAGCCCATGATGACACAGTATCATTACAGTGGTAATAACTCACTTTCCCATAAAATCTGCAAATTCAAAATGGAAGTTAGCAATAGGATAAATCCATGGTAAAATGGATTCATTTAGACTCTGGTTGACAAATCTGAAGGTCATGAGATTTTGGACAGCGCGAAAAGAATATGCCGCAACGAAGGTCCCTCGACATCTCTGAACTCCCCTTGAGCCAGCAGATAACTGGCACAATTGGGTGGAGAAAGCAAGCAAGCAAGGCTGGTTAGACCAGCAAGCTGTGGAAATGACTACATTTTAATGAGTTTAAATGGAAACAACACTGAGGGGAAACTCCCTAAACTGAATTCATATTCAAGCCATTTCTGTCCTGAGAAAGTGTAAAGGGCAGCGGAGGGAAGAGGAGGGGACGGAGTCTCATTCTCCAAAGTTTAGCAAATAACTTCCTTTTTTCCTGACAAAGTCTGAATAAAATGTTCAAACCTGGATACATGAAATTAGACTCCCAAGCCTGTCTCTAGAGTATAAAGTCAAGTTTCTGTAACCTCTCCATAGGTGGATCCCTCCACTCAGCCATGCAGTATGTGATATGCACAGAGACTGGCAGGGGTGAAGGCTTGAGCAAAAGAGACGTGCCCTTCAGAAGCACAGTCAAGCATCTTCCAATATAATTAATACACGAAGTATACATTGTGGAGAATTATGGAAAGTCTCTCCCCTCAGAGGAGGAGAGTGCCTGGCCACATTTCCTACCCACGTCTCACTGTTCAACACCTAATTTAATGCACAATTATGTCCCGCATAAGACAAGAATCCTGGACAGAATTGCGATAGTCCATTTTTAGTTGTTTACACATTTTGGCTATTTTCCTGTGGTTTGACCTGTCCAGTCCTCAGTTGCAAGTCTGGATGCAAACCTTTATGGCACCAAAAGATCATTACAGGTGTATTTTCAAATAGGCACTGATTACTTTGTATTGTATTTCATTTTTCTGCTTCATTTAGAGAAGTGGAAGACAATGACTGAGCTTCACTAATTCCTAGATTAGGCAGGTGGAGATTAGCCTAACTCAGCGTAAAGCAGTGGCATTACTGCACAGAGAGGGTTCACAAAGGGAAAGCAGTCCCTCAGCGGTTGCACTTGCTTGTCCGGCTCCAGTAATGCCTTGTTCCCCTCAGAAAGGGATCCTATGAATGTGCTGATACATGTTTTCCACAAAACTGTCAGTGGGATCCTGATTAAAGGGTCCCTGTCTCTCCCCAGGATTCCCTGTGAAAAACATCCTTTCCTCTTTCCTCCATGGTGCTACCGTTTTACAGCCCTCACTGCTAGTGCAGGAGCTTACTACCACCATAAATTACAAATTAAGGGCTTAGTTAAAATTACACAAAGCTACTAATACAAGGCATTTATGGACATGAGCTGCTTCTTCAGGGAAGAAAATTCCTTTTTTTCAATGACTGGAAATTTCCTCAAAATGTTTTGACATCTGTACCAAAACCAACGAAGGCAGCTAGGGTACAGTTCCTGAGATGCTGGTCTTGGATGGGTTTCCTGTCACACACGGGCATGGTGTTAATATCCAGTCAAAGCCTTGAGAGACTTTGTTGGATGCTTGATGGTATCAATGTGCAGATTCTTGCTAGCTGTCACTACTGACCTGGCTTAGCCACTCTCTCATTCCTGAAGTATGTTGCCTTAGGCAAAAACAAAGGATTTACACAGCAAAATGGAAATCGGAAAACCGGACACAGTATAAAATGCTAAAACCTCCCCCAGCTACACAGAGGATGGGAACCTGTGGTGATCTGAGAAAGAAAATGGGGAGATTGTCCAATTTTATAGAGCAAAGCAGGTCTAGGATAGTTATGATGCAAACTCCCTCCTGAAGCGAAATAGACTGGAAGCTGAAAAACTTCTCCCACTGGTTTTTCCCAAAGCAAATTAGACAGACTTACTGGTTCAATTCAGCAGTTGCTGGATGAAGCCATAGCTGAGGCTGTTGCATCCTCCCAGACCAGAGGCAAATACCCACTTGGCCCAACAAAAATGTTTGCACTACAAACTGCTGCGTCTCTGGGATTTCCTGTAACTGCTAGCAGAGCTTTAAATATCACGAGACTCACAGGCCAGAATTTTCAGAGGTGCTCTTAATTCTGCAGCTGTGGAGCTGGACAGCAAATCTTCATAGCTTGGAATATTCCATGGCACAAACCCGCACTGGAGTTTTGCTCTTATTTCAAAGATATGTTGCAATGCAGTAACGTGACTGCAAACTTGTATGCAGGGTCAACAACTCTGAGATGAACTGATTATGAGAATAAAAAGATTCCTTGACACCTTTACAACTCTGACCCCCGAGTAGACAAAACTAAAACGCTGGAGGAGAAGTGATATTTTTTAGAATTACCCTTAAAATAACTCAAGCGCCTCTTTTCTCTGGTTTGTTGTAAAGGTTTGTGAGACTGTGAGAAAATGTCCTATCCATGGCAAAGCAAGCAAACCACCTAGATTTTTTTCTGTAAGAAGCATTGCTCTGTGATCACTTGGAGGGAACCTGAAAAAATTCCAACAAAATTCTCCTTACAAGTATCAGACCAGACTAGGAGGAAATTTTTTAAAAATTACATAAGATATACTATACTTCAAAAATTTCTTCTCTGCAAATTCTCCCTCTGAAATGTCTTTTTCCATGACATGACTTTCAATGTCATGGAAGAAGTGAGGGGATCTGAGAGCATGGCATATTTTGGTGCCAGCATCATTACTTTCAAAAGTTGATTGTGCACTCTTTACTGCTCACAACCCTCTCCAGACCCATCTGTGTTACAGCCACTCTCAGTCACAATTATATTCCTCTCTTTGATTGCTATGGAGAATGGTTTTAATTTCCAGCCTTGTTGGGTCTGTTAAATCTTGATCATTACCACTCTAATTCCCTGATGGGCCAATCTGTAATGAACCCTGGCTCCTGTTGCTGGATGGCATTTGCTTCATCAAGGAATGGTTCTCCTTGGTATTCAGTTTGAAGTAATGGTACTTTCTTGGCATGGGCCACTCCAGTCCAATTTCATTTAAGCTTCCAGGGTTGTGTTGAAGAGGTTTATTCACTTGGGAACTTAAGCAGAAGTTTGAGCAGGACAAAAAAAAGAACCTTATGCATTTAAACCACTTTCTGGGCATATGGTTGTACAAAGATTTCTGAAAGCAATCATGGAAAATACAACTTTGGGGCAGGGTTTACTGTTCTGAAAGCAATTGCCATATGCTGAAATTTCTCCCGCCCTTTTGAGAGTCCTTTTGACGATAAAACTCACTCCTTTCTGATCAAAAGGAACATGTCAATTTACAGGTCCTGTGAAGACGCCAAGAAACAATAATCTTACCATGAAGAAAGAATAGATAGTGGGGAAAAAAAAAAAAAGAGCTTTTTCATCCTATGTGATTATTTGTAGCACATTGTTCTCAATTTTTTACAAAACACTTCAGAAATACCAGGTTATTCCAGTTTCAATTTAGACTTCTAGAAAGGGGGTTACACTGTTACACTTAAAGGTATAGCTACCTGTTTTATAACATTCATAGACCAGACTAGACTAGGCTAGACTGGACTAGACTGGAATGTTTCAGTGGAAAGGGACCTAGCGTGATCATGCAGGCCATCTGCAGATGCTGTGACTGTAATAAAAACCAGGTTCAAATAAGTTATTCAGCTAAATAAACAATATTGACTTACTAAAGTTCTTATAGGAATGAAAGGCCTCTCAATTTTCTCTTCCACAAAGTCAAAAATACTTTTTAAAAAGTTCACAGCTTTACCTTGTACAAGAAAATAATGGGATACTTTACAGCTGTGAAACATAGACAAGGTATACCACACCTGGCATGATTTACGAGCCATCGAAGTTACTTGCTAAGATGGTTTATATCACACAGGGATTTTTATCATAGGCTCACCCTATGAAGAAATAGAGATGGACTGTGTCAGAACAGTATGCAAATGCTCTCACCAAACACAGAATGCCTGCTGCCATGAAAACTGTTTCAACACAGCCCTACATGCCCTGAAATTGCTCACTTTGGACCCAAACATACAAAGTTCAAGACACCTAAGAGCTAAAATCAGCATACCATATGTCCTTGCTCCTTCAAGCTTCCCTGCCTCCCATCCTTTAGATTTGCAGTAATATGCAAATCCCTGAAAGAAGGTCCCAGGTACCAGGGTGCTTTACCACCCTGCTTAGCTTTCTTCCCGTTATATTTTTCTCCATCATATTGCCATTTCTGTTCATTTTCATGGAAACCCTGGCTTTACAAAAACGTAAACTAAGTGTGTTAATAAACATGTGCTGAAAATCCAACTTCATCCAGAATTACTGAAAAAACCCAGATGTGTTTGTTATAAACACATGCCTGGCCAACTTCAGCTTTGCCTGCAGTTCACTTTTATTCTTGATACAGGATTTAGGGGTTTAATGGAGCAGTCAGGAAAACAAACATATATATGCGTGTGTCTCCAGTGCACCCACAGCAGGAGTGAGGGGAGGTATGGCTTGTGCTGCAGTTCTGCCTCAGTTGCTGAGTTAGAGTGTTGGCAGGGCACCTGCAGACCTGTGCATGCATCTTGAAATTTGGGAGGACTTTGCACCAGTCTCAGACTGCCATGGAAGGGGTCACTCCTGGCATACAACAGTGTAAGAGTGAGTAGACAACAGGGCTATTTTGGCTTGTGCCCACAACTGCTCTGTGAGGACTGGCATAAAGGCAGGCCCTGGGGCTGCAGGAAGAGAGACACTATTCCCTTGTTTGTCTTGAGTCAGGGTCACCAAACTCATCTTGGAGGCATATGCACAGCTGATAATATTAACAAAGTCTGCTTTGGACACATGCTTCCAGATTCAATCTGGGTCATCTCTGCCTTCCCCTTTCATATGCAGTGACCTGCTCTTGCCTGCTGTCAGAAAAAATTTCAAGTCACCTCTTTGTAAAGATCGTTCTGTTTTGCTACACAGACCTTTACTGACCTTTGCTTACTGAAGTTCAATTGGTACAAAAGAAAGAAAATTGAAGAATTCTTTCTAAACGCTGCACTAAGGAAGATTTTCCACATCCAGAAGCCAAAGGACAAATTTTCCAGTGCATAAGCAGTGCAGGGTGCATACAGCCAGCTCTACAGTTCGTGCCCTATGGAATAGGGATGTCCCTATTGGTCAAATTTGCAGCAGGAGGGTGTGACAGGACATGTATTTTGATGTCAGTTCTGCGGCAAGTGCACATGGGGAATAATAACCCCAGAATGTATGAGCACAGGCTGGGGGCTGATTTGCTGGAAAGCAGCTCTGCTGAGAAGGACCTGGGGTCCTGGTGGACAACAAGCTGTCCATGAGCCAGCAGGGTGTCCTGTGGCTGAGGCGGCCAGTGGCATCCTGGGGTACCTTAGAAAGAGCATTGCCAGCAGGCTGAGGGAGGTGATCCTGCCCTGGTGAGGCACATCTGGAGTGCTGTGTCCAGCTCTGGAGAGACACATGGAGCTCCTGGAGTGGGTCCAGCAGAGGACAGTGAAGATAATTAAGGGACTGGATCATCTCTTTAAGGAGGAAAGG
>VWZT01012341.1:36591-100316 GCA_013397055.1 Pachycephala philippinensis | reverse complement strand
GATTCTCTGATTTTGTGGCTGGGCAGTTCTGAGTTGCTCAGTGGCTGCAAAAATTCCACCAATCAAACCCACAGGCTATTATGGCTATGCCAAAACCTCAAGGCCAGGAGATTCTTTGAACCCTTGCAAAGATTAGCCCGTAGAGAGTGACAAAATCCTCACAGCACAAATTGCAAACAGTACAAGCAAATGGAACGTCTTTATCGGCAAGCATCTGTTTGCAGTCTATTTTAATCATGGTATGTTCAGGTTTCCAAAGAATGGAAACTGAGGGCACCGCTATGTGCTCTGAATTTAAGAACAGGTGCCAACTGATGCCTGCTGGGCACGAACATGCTGGTAACCTTCAGTATCAGAGAGGGAAATGAAAGCCAATACAAAAAGCATTAGCAAGAAGGCACGTGATTTATTTCTCTGTAAGCAAAGCAGAAACCATTGTGCATTCACTGGAAAGAGGACAGAAGAAATTCTGGGGCTTGATTCCTTACCTCATGCTAACAGTCTTAAGACGTGATACAAACCTGGCAAACTTGACTTCTCCACTTACTCTAAACAAGACACAGTTCCATAGGGACCGAGTTGCCTCATGCTGGTGACAGGGTGACAGAATAAAACTGCATTCATTTTACATTGAGGTCTTGGCATTCTGTAAAGCTATATCCTGGATTATCATGGCAGCTTGTTACTGTAGCTATAGCCTGGATTGTAATCTGCCTCTTATCTCCAGAGCGTGTCCAAAAAGGGCAATGGAGCTGGGGAAGGGGCTGGAGCACAAGTCATGTAAGGAGTGGTTGAGGGAGCCGGAGGTGTTAGCCTGGAGAAAAGGAGCCTCAGGGGAGACCTTATTGCTCTCTACAGCTATTTGAAAGGACATTGTAGTGAAGTAGAGCCTCTTCTCCCAGGTAACAAGGGACAGGACAAGAAGAAATAGCTTCAAGTTGTACTTTTCTGGCAACAGACACAAGTAAGGGGAAGAGAATGAAAGTCATCCTGTTGGGAAGGCAGTCCTATGAAACGTCACCAAGTATGGGGCTTGAGTCTTTTCTACATGCTGACATGTTCCAATAATCATAGAATCAGAATAGTTCGGGTTGGCAGGGACTCTTAAGATCACAGAATCATTTAGGTTGGAAGGGAACTTAAAGATCATCTCATTCCAAGCCCCCTACCATGGGTCAGGACACTAGACCAGGTTGCTCAGAACCCCATCCAACATGGCCTTGAGCACCTTCAGGGATGGGTTATCCCCAGTTTATCTGGACAATGTGTTCCAGTGCCTCACCAGCCTCATAGTAATGCCTGCAATGAACTGAATTGTTCTTGCTATCCCACCAGTATTGTTGGCAAAACAATAAACACTGGGGTTTTGTGGTGTTGCATTTCACATCTAAACTGTCTGTGTGTACAAGCCTTTCCCCACACTTGAGCCTTCCTAACACCATCCTCATTTTGACTTTAATGTCTAGTAACGGTTGAGCTGAAATATCTGCCTTTTCCTGAGCAAAGACATTAACAGTCTATTTCTTTCACTGTTGAGCCATTGATTTATCTGAAAACTATTCCTGTAGTTTTGATTAGTTTTCCAGCCAGTTCTTGTAGTTGAAGGAATGGGAGGGATGACAAAAGAGAGGTGCCAGGGAAGCATGGCTGGATGCTGGGGCAGGTACTGGCCTCCTAGATTTTGGATGGCTTTAGCTGAGTGTGTATTTATAGGACAAACATGCAGAGGTATTGAGCTAAGATTGAATTTGAAGGCATTGGGCAAGCGTAATTGGGTAACACCAGATGTTGGAGACAACAGCTTAAACACCATCTAAACATCTTGCCTGTTCCACATACATGCCCCATCTCTGGCAGTGTTCAAGGCTAGGTTGGATGGAGCTCTGAGCAACCTGAATCAAATCACTGGATAAATCTCATTTTTACTGGCTGAGGACCTGGTTTATAGCAATTTATCTCCACGAACTTTTCATAAAATTCGGATGAAGGAAAATTCTCTGCCTGTCTTCATTGTCTTATATATCCTGCCCTTGAATTTAACCCTTTATTTTAGTTTAGCTTAATTCTGAGTGAAAGTGCCCACACATTAATTCTATGTAATAAATGCATTTCAAAAATCTACCATCCAGAGGCAGTCATAAAAAAAAAAGCTCTGAACATTTTACAGCTTTAACACCTTGAAGTATTTAAAGATCAGGTTCTGCTCTTTCTGAACCTTATGAGTGCTGCTTCCCTGTCACCCCATCTTGAGCAATTGACATGTCTTGCTGGGACTCACCCTGCAGTGGTACTGACACTGCTGAGATTCTCCTGACTTACCAGTCTCCTACCAAGTGCTGGCATGTGCTTTTGTCTGATTTATGCCACCACCTCTGCCTGTTCTCCTCACCTGAAAAAGCAGGCTTCTTCCGATGTTGTTTTAGTGTTGTAGATAAGGAACCTGAGGGATGTAATCCAGCAGTGGTGTGCATCATCACCTCAGAATGAGATCAGTGACGTTGTATGCCTGACATCTCACAAATTCGCACCAAAGTTGTTGACGTTCATAAAACCTTATGAGCTTTAGGAACCTGTAAATGCAAACCCTTGATGTCCAGCCATCCCACTGTCCTTAAAAGCTGCTTCACATGAACCATCCACCCTCTCTCTCAGTCGCTGCTGTTTTTTTCCTGCTCGCAGATCTTGGCACCATGATTTGTGCCAGACTGACATTTCTGTTGCAGCTCCCATTAACTGGAACAAAAACAATCATTTGAAATTGCCAACTGTGATGAAATGAAATGTTTCCATAGAAAGCACTGCGCAATTATTTCTTGCTAATGCTAAAATCGTGGGCAGGATGCTCCTGTGAAAATTTTCCATCTAATTTGTATTGTGACAGACATAATTAGGAGGTGGACAAAATCAAAGCATCATGGTGCATAAGTCAGAGCATAAAAAGGATAAGAGTTTAACTCTTGTAATAACACAATCAGGTGGCAGCAGTGTTGTTGGCAATATAGATTCATTTTCCAAATTTTCCCTATGAAATCTGCCAGCAGAACTAGCAGTCATTAGCAGACTGAAGAAACAATTTGGCATGTCTCAGGAAGGCAACTAGTTTGGTTTTTAATGAATGGCCAAAGGAGAAGCTTCTAATGGCATAGATAGCAAGAATAAAGCAGAAAACATTATAAATGAAGTTACAATCGTTAATCTTGCTGATGTAATACGTATTTCCAAACCCACTAAAATAAACAGCAGACACCCAAGTAGCCTCAGTGGATTCTGAATAGGGATTTTAAGATGAAAAATACAGGAGCCCAGAAACCCATAACGCAACATGGTAGCTTAAATTTCTTGCTTCTGTTTCAGATGTGGACAGTGACTAGTGTCAGACTAGTGCCACAAAAATTCAATTTTTCACATCCATGTCAGTTGCTATAAGAGCACATCTGCTAATTCCTTTTCCCACAGACCCTGCCTCAGGTAATATTTAAGAGATTATTGTGCACAGCAGGAATTTATAATGAGCTCTCAGTTTAGATTACCATTACTACAAAACAAAACAAAACAAAACCCAAAAAACCATCTGGAACTAAAAAATCTGGTGTTCATCAAAACCAAATGGGAGCCCAGGGTTTGAAAATGCACAGTAAAAGAGTAATAGATGTGATATCACAAGTCATTACATTAATGCAACAATACTTTCTTCTCGCTGAAGGAGTACAGGACTTTATCACAAAGTCACATCAAAGTCACTGGCATTTAGCCTTTGGAGAATATCTACTTCTTTTTTAAACACTGGTGCAGACTTAACTGGATTGACAGCCCCAGGACTTGACCTGTACAATTTAGCTACACAACAGAAACAGTGCTGTCAGAGTGAGACGCCTCTAGCTCTGATCCCCAGGACATCTGCAAAAGAAGAGTTTTGTCTTTTTGCCCTTTAAAAAAATCAGTCAGCATTAGTCTTACATGGAGGAAGATTTCTGTACCTGTTTGAGATTGTCAGCTCAATTTCCAGCCCTTGTTTCCTAAATTCCTAGCTGCTCTGTGTATAAAGCAGATTTCATTTAAATTTAATGCAAAAAAATCACATCACATCACATTCTTCTTCCGTCCACTGCATGCTACTAGAAGACAACATTCATCTGGTGGTTTTGGAGGAGACAGCTTAATTCCAAACAGGGAGAACACTTTCTGCAGCTTAGGTGCTAGACCAAGTATCAGGCTATATGGAGTTTAAATACACAGGACTTTGCTACTGAATTTACCATAGATAGTAGAATTAAAAAATGACATTGTTTTGAAGACTGTTCTGGAAGACACGGAGTCCAACCCCTACTCAAAGCATGGACTCCAGGTTCAATCAGCTTGCTCCAAGCCTTGTATCATGAAGTTTTGAGGATCTCCAAGAATGGGAACTGTATACTGTCTCTCAGTCCCTTTTTCTGTCTCTCAGAGGGAGATTTCTACATTGTTACAGGGCTTAGATGGCTTGGACCCCTTCCTTTTTCTTGCCCTTTAGTCTGTCCACCTAGATAGACTATCTTTTCCTGTTTGTACAAGACTTGTCATTCAAAGGAGGGCATCCTTAATAGTAACAATAAAGTAATAAAAACATTTTTAGGTGCTTTTGTGAATCTTTAAGAATTTCCTGACTACAATAATTTCAACATTAAGCGGTGCAGGTCCAGTGTCCAACCAGGAGGCTCAGAGAGGCTACAAACGAATGGAGGTGAAAAAAAGGGACATTAATTGGCCAAGCATTTTGAACAGCCTTGATCAATATCTCACCTGCTTGGTATTACTAGCCTGTTGCTTTCCTTGTCTAAATTTTCGCCCCATATAGTGCACTTTCAAGCTGTTCTTACTAGAGAGGAAACACAACAAACATTAACAAAATCAATCAATGGGCAAAGAAGGGCTTGAGATGTAATCACAATCCATCTTGAAGTTTGATTAAGTGCTCTAGCAACTTGAGTAAGAAAGCAAAAACAAAAAAAAAAGCCAAAAATAGAATGCTGCTCTAGACAAGTACAGGATTGACTACCAGGTAAGCTAAAAGGAAGAATAGGACAGTGTATTGTATTTCAGACTTTAAGTCCCCAAAACCTGCTTTGAAACTAATTCTCTCCCAAACTATGGGGCTGTACTTGTCTGAGGCTGTTGACTTTTTTTTTTTTCCTCATCAGACGTTGTAGAAATGTAATCTCAGTGTTTAAGTTCATATTCACTCATTAACTGCAAAAAGCATTCCATGATGAATGAAGCATCAGCCTGAATTGTGTCCATACTCAGCTTCCCATTTCTGGAAGATTTTAAATTTTTTAAAATCACTTCCACCTGGTAGAAATTCAAGCACAGATTCCTTAACTGCGTGCTGCAATTTAACAGTGAGTCTTCCTGTTGATCTCAAGGCCCATGTCCACATATTTACCAACAGACAGAACCGCTCACAGGACTGATACAGCTGACCAACCATCTGGTTTGATGCACTGCCCAGGACATCAACATTTCCAAACAATAGTTTACAGAAGTGGCTGTCGGACTGCAGGAACTGGGGGACTAAAACAAATCATCAGAAACTAAAGAGCAGGACAAATACAGTATGACTCACTCAAGCATTTGAGACGAAGAAATAAGGCTTGAAGAAATTCTTTGCTTAAGAGTCACAGACCAGTGACTCTTGGTCTGTGTTGTGAATTTTCCATTGTTCCCTGTGCAGCATAAAATCAGAATACAGCATTGCTTATGATAACATTATTTATGATACCATTATTTATTATATTTATGATATTATGGTAACATTACAGTCACTTTTACAGTTTCTGAGCAAGATTTTTACTAATACATTCAAGTATATTCATAAAAAGCTGTATCTATATATATATATCGAAGATACAGTTTTTAGTAGAATCATGGAGAATGTTAGAACTATGCTGAGGACAATGCATCTAGAAAAAAACAGAGTTAATCCCTTCACTGTACAGTAGTGTGTAACTGCTTTATACCACCTTTCCATGAATGAGATGATACAAATTTTATAGCTCTAATAGTTAGTCTTGAACCAGTACTCTCTCAGTCCCTGCCAGAGGATGTAACTTATCCTACCGTCTTTGAAGTGCAGAGGTAATTAGAGACTTCTTCCTGTTTTTACCTTCTGCTGTCTTCTGCATTTGCCATCACCTGCTCTCAAATTTTCTAGCTAATACAGTTGCTCACTTCTCCTTTAAATCACTATCTCCTTCCCCAGCTACCTTCTCTGTGATGCTGGGCCAAAGCCTGTTGGGACTAGGAAAGTCACCAAGAGGAAAATACAGGAGAGGAGTACCTTTCAGGAAGAGTGAAGAGCAGATGTCATTTTTCACTTGCTCTGTGTAACGAATTTTTTTCCCCTCCTACAACTCCATAAGGAGTATCTTCACCTAATACACATATTTAGAAGAAGGGGCCACTGGGGACTGGGATCACAAGTGCTAGATAACTTTACGTGTGTGCATAATGAGAGAGAACTGTGCAAGGTCTTGTCTTCCCCCTTGCAGGTGCTCCTGAAGAGAATTGAAGTGACAGCAGCTAAATCACCTCAAAACTGAAAGCGAGGTCTCTTCACCTGTCCTAACACAGATCAGTGCTCCTACAAAAATCTGAGACTGGCAGCTCTTGTCTCTAGCTGTGAAAATAACAATTCAATGAAGATCCTTGCCTGCGGCCTGACTTCCAGCCTCTTCTCTAGTCAGATGATGTGTCTTAAGGTTTCTTGGTGGACAGTTTCCTCTGAACAGCATGCAGCTCAAGAAGTCTATTCTGTTGGTAAAATTCCCTGTCACTGGCCCTCACATATCAGAATCCTTGTGTATTTCAGGAGAAGCTACATTTATCTAATGCTATTTAGTAACACATCAAAAAATTGCATGCTACTCCAAGCAGAGGGAGCTAGGGGTAACAAACCCACTCTCTCCCTGTTCTGGAAGCCCTCTGCAGAGTTCTTGCACCTTCTGCATGCACATAAACCAATACTGTTTCAAGGAGCCCCCCAGTTGCAAATTGACTCACAGTTGGAACTGTTGCTGACGTCCGTCTGTGTTGGTGCCAGGCTGTACAGAACTGGCCCTTCAGAGGTGGCCCTTCCTGGCAGTAAATGGCAGAAGAGAAAGAAGGACGGGAAGGGGAAAAGAAAGGGGAGAAAAAGGGAATATTTAGATAAACTCCCTGAACAGATATGCAGACATCATCCACTGTTGTTTAACACAATCTCTTACAGTAAATTCCTCCCCCCTCCAACACACACACTTCTTCATACACACAAACACACCTCCCAGCAGAAATTTGGGGGAAATGGTTGTCTAGAGTTCTTCCAAAGTATCTCATTTGCTTTGTCTGAGTGTCAGCCCGCTGGAAATTCCTTCAACAGGCGTCATTAAAGAAGGTGGAGGACATGAAAGCTGCAGATGATGCTATTGCACCAAGTATGTGTGGGACTTCACTGATAGATCAGATCTTTGCAGATCAGACCCTTGCAGATCAGACCATCAAGCCTGAGTTTACCTTTCAGATGCATATGATAAGACCTGGATGTCAAACATGAGCATGTCAGACCTGCTGTCCTGTTCATTAACAGACATTGGATGCAGCAGAAAAAGGTATCTTGGCAGCATTTCTTGTTATGAATAAGTTTATCCTCAGAAAAGTGCAATTACAATCCTCTCTAGCATTTAGGTCAGCACGGGCTGTGTTGTTAACCTGACATGTGTCTCCTTTGCAGATCGCATTTGTGAATTTGCTATGGAGACAATAGCCCCTGTCACAGAAGGTGCAGAGTTACAGGCATCAGACTGCTCTGATGTCCTTCGTTCCAGATGTGCTGCTCTGTAAGTGAGGCACCAGAGGTGGACCAAGAACCTCTCGGTTTGAAAGCATTTGAGTCCACATATTTTGACATTTGAGATCCCGCTCACTACATTTTCAACCTAGTTCTCCTCTTTTTGGTTCTTACCGCCTTCTCTGAAATGTTGATGCAGGACCATTGGGTGTGTATGTGCTATATTGTGAGCAACACAAGTAGTCTGAAGGGGTCATGGAGTTTTTAATAAATAAAGTTTTCATGGCACTTGCCATGTAAACAGCAGAAGATTTTACCAGTGAGGAAGAAAGGAGCGTGGCATCTGTCCTTCAGTCCAAAGTCTCAGCCCAACTACTATGGCAACAGTCAGGGAGTCTAAATACTATGCTATAAATAATCACTTTCTTTATTGAGTTCTAATCTCCCTTCCCGATTAGTTCTCACAGAATCTGACTGGGTCATATACACTACTTAGTAATGAAGATGGATGATAAAAGTAAGAGTAGGTTTAGATTAGCTACTAGAAAGTATTTCTTTACTTTAATAGTGGTGAGACACTGGAACAGGTTGCCCAGAGAAGCTGTGGATGCTCCATCCCTGGAAGTATGTAAAGCCAGGCTGGATGGGATCCTGACCAAGCTGGTCTAGTGCAAGGTGTCCCTGCTCATAGCAGCGGAGTTGGCCTTTGGTGATCTTTAAGTTCCCTTCCAACCCAAACCATTCCACGGTTCTTTGATTCTATGAAACAGCATTCACATTAGTTACAGCATTAAATCCTCATTTGAGAAAGCTTTAGAATGCACACATAGGCATTACGTCATCTAGAAACACTCATTATACTAATTGACAAGCAATTAATGCTAAGTTTTTGCTGACAGACTTTCACCCATTTATACAAATGCAGAGGAACAGTACTGAAGTAATTTGTGTCTTGAAAGTGAAAAGACTGAGAAGGAACTTCACTTCTATAATCTCTACCTTTGCAGCAGAATCAGCTAAAGCAAGATAGAGGGCCACTTCTCCAAATTCTGGTGTATTATGAAGTTTTAAGTCACTATTCTTGAGTTACTTTGGCTGAAGATCCCAGTCACTTTGGGGCTTTTGTATACTTATTTGTATGCTGCTGTTTATTTGTATGCCTGCCTTCAAAAACTTTTAACTAAAACTCACCAAAAGTATAGATGCATTCAGACTCTTCAGAACTGCTAAAAGAATAAGCAAAAAATAGGGAATTTGGCCATGAGCTCTTGTTCTCTTGCTGTTTTACATGTGACAAGAGCCCACATTCTCTCAGGGAAACAGAAGTGAGGTGAGTGAAACACTGGCATACTTTTTTTTTCAAAGATCACATTCTATTCAGAAGTACTCTTTATTCAGTGCTATTTTCCTTGCTTTTCCAAAACAGCCTTCTTAAATGTATTAAAAAGAATCATGCTATCTACCGAAGCTTTCATTTGTTTGCTGTTTTTCTAAGAGACCACTTCTAAGGTGTTCTTATTGTTTATAAAGTTTTTCCCAGAACTTGCCCACCTCTACTCCAAACCCTTTTGATCTCCAGCCTCTGTTTGGGCTGTTCATAACTTTTCTTTGCAGAATAGCTTTGATTTCTCTAATTGCGTATTATTTTAACACTCATCCTTCACAGACTGTTTACTGTCTCCTTTTCTTGTCTTTGCTTCCTTACAAAGTTATTTTAACTGTCCAACATTTTTCAATAACTCACTACTTCTCTAAGTCTTTATTTCTCAAAACATCTCTTTACATGTTAAAACAGAAATGTCTCAAGTACAAGGCTTGTAGAAGCCTCTTTGCCCAAATGCTGGGTTAACACATTTTGCTGCTATATCTTTCTATGAGCCTTTTGAAGATTTGCATCTTCAAAGCAATAAATAAGAAACCAAAAGTGGGTTTTTTAAAGGTGTAAACACACATCCTATCTTTTCAGTGCTGCTGAAAAATGCTTATTACCAGCCATTTGTCAACACTCCTCTTTTGACTTTGTGAATTGCTTTTTCCTTTCTTTAAGGAAACTGTGAACTATTTCGCAAGTCCTGAAGCAATACCACATACTGAAAGATGTTCATATGCCCACAAAACCACTTTCAGTTAAAACTGCATTTATCATTTCAGCAACTGTTATTATTTTCTTTCCTTTTTTTCTATACACTTATTTACAGTTTAGCTTCTTTATATAAATGAAAAGTAGAGAACCACTGGTCTACAGAAACAATGAAAAGTTCAGACAAAAAGAACAATAGCCTTTGTAGTTGTGCATAAAAACCTGAAAACTTGATCCCTTCCTGGGATCTAAAATCCAAACTATTAAAGCCATTGAACTTACATTTCTTTGTGACGGGTTATGATTTTTAAGGCAGGGTTAAGAAGAGAAGGTTAAAAGGCACCTACTTCTCTCTTCATCAGCCACATTGGAGAGGAGAAAAAAGACATAGGCAGACTCTTCTCAGAGATGCACAGAGAAAGGGTAAGAGCCATCAGTTACAAGATGCAACACAGGACACTAACATGAAAACTTAGGAAATTTTTTTTTCCCCAAAGAGGAAGACTGCCACTGTAGCAAAGTCTTAGGGATGTCACGGGTACTCCATTCTTGGAGCTATTTAAAAAAAAGCTGGTCACTGTGTGGAGCCCTAGCTGGACTAGTATTGAGGAGGGGGAGGCAGATTCAACCTCCACAGGTCATTCTAACCTGCATAGTTTTATGACTTGTGACAGAGGCATTTAGCAATACTAAACGTCAGTATTTACCTGCCACACATTTGAGAAAATAATCACTGACAGGGACTATGATGCCTTCAAGAGAGATACTTTCCACCAGCTTAAAAAAAAAGCAAATTTGGTTATCTATTACACTCTCTGCCTGGTTTCACATGAAGTGCTCTGTATAATTCAACCAGAGATAGCTGGAGTGAGTAGTATGTGCAAAATGCAAGACAGAATCACAGGGGAATCAAAGCAGCAAAAAAGATGCTGTGCTGGCGCAGATATAAAAGTCAAGAAAAAGGACATATAGAGAAATTGTAGCCCCTAAAATCTCTTTCAGTGAACAGCCTTCTGCTCAAGAAATCAAACAGGAGTTACCTACTTCAATATTTAAAATATGGAAGCATAGTTCATACAGTGCTAGGTGAGTGTAAATCTGGCCCCTGAAAATTAGCAGATTGCTGGGCATCCTGGAAATGTATATCCAGCACAAGCAGGCTTCCTCAGCCCTCTTTGACAATTTCAGTGTTTCCCCTTCAGCCTTCCAAATTCACACCATGGCCAAGAGACAGCAGCCAGGGAAATACAAGCAGCAAGGAGTTCCCTCCAGAGCAGAAGCAAAGCCCTGTTGGAAACAAACACTGTCAGCTGATTTCTGGTTACAAATTCCTTATCCACCAAGTGGTCCATCTATCAGATCCATGTCTCCTCAGTGTAGAGATAAGGATTCTTTGCGGGACAGGGCCAAATGCTTTGAATAGACCAAGGTAGACGGCATCAGTCACTCTTTTCTCACCCACTCCCTCTGCAACCCCATCACAGAAGGCACATTCTTATTTTCCATGTGTTTTAACACAGCTTCCAGGAGGATCTGCTTCATAATCTTGCCAGACACAAAGCCAAGAATGACCAGCTTGTAGTTACCAAGGTCTTCCCTTTTTCTCTTTTTATGGATGGGCATTATATTTCCCCTTTTCCAGTAAGTGGGAACTTTGCCAAACTGCCATGACTTCTCAAATATGATAGTGGCTTAGCCACTTCCTCCCACAATAGTTCCCTTCGGATTCATGGATGCATCTCATTAGAGGCCAGGGATTTATGCATCTTTAGGTTCTGAGCACCTCAGCCTTTTCCATGATCCAGGTAACCAGGCCTCTTGTTTTCTTCTAGAGAGGGGCCACGTTTTTTTCTAGTCTTCCTTTAATCATTGATGTACCTATGGAAGCTTTTCTTGTTGGCCTCGACATCCTTGACCAGCTTTAATTTAATCAGGTCTTTAGCTTTCTTAACCTGATCCCTGGCTGCTCAGACAATATCTCTGCACTCCTCCCAGACTACCCATCCTCACTTCCACCCTCTGNATAGTGGCTTAGCCACTTCCTCCCACAATAGTTCCCTTCGGATTCATGGATGCATCTCATTAGAGGCCAGGGATTTATGCATCTTTAGGTTCTGAGCACCTCAGCCTTTTCCATGATCCAGGTAACCAGGCCTCTTGTTTTCTTCTAGAGAGGGGCCACGTTTTTTTCTAGTCTTCCTTTAATCATTGATGTACCTATGGAAGCTTTTCTTGTTGGCCTCGACATCCTTGACCAGCTTTAATTTAATCAGGTCTTTAGCTTTCTTAACCTGATCCCTGGCTGCTCAGACAATATCTCTGCACTCCTCCCAGACTACCCATCCTCACTTCCACCCTCTGTGTGCTTCCTTTTTGTGTTTGAGTTTGTCCAGAATCTCCTCATTCATCCACATAGGTCTTCTGATGTTTCTGCCTGACTTCCTCCTTATTGGGATGCATCACTCCTGAGCTTGAAGAAGGTGATCCNTACCTATGGAAGCTTTTCTTGTTGGCCTCGACATCCTTGACCAGCTTTAATTTAATCAGGTCTTTAGCTTTCTTAACCTGATCCCTGGCTGCTCAGACAATATCTCTGCACTCCTCCCAGACTACCCATCCTCACTTCCACCCTCTGTGTGCTTCCTTTTTGTGTTTGAGTTTGTCCAGAATCTCCTCATTCATCCACATAGGTCTTCTGATGTTTCTGCCTGACTTCCTCCTTATTGGGATGCATCACTCCTGAGCTTGAAGAAGGTGATCCTTGAGTATCAACCAGCTTTCTTTGGCTTCTCTTCCCTTCAGGGAGTTATCCTATGGTACTTGACTAAACAGATCCCTGAGGAGGCCAAAATCTGCTGTCCTGCAGTCTGGGGTATTGAGCTTGCTGTGTGCCTTCCTCACTGCCCTGAGAATCTGAAACTCCACATTTCATGGTCAATGCAGCCCTTGGGCTTTACCTTCTCCTCCCCCTCTCCTTGTTGGTAAGAACAAAATCTTAACATAGGAGCATAACACCTCTCTTCATATCACTTGCAGAAGAAAGGTATCATTAAGACATTCCAGGAACCTCCTGGACTGCTTGTGCTCTTCTGTGTTATCCCTCAAAAAGATATTGATGTGGCTGAAGCCCCCCATGGGGACCAGGCCTGTGAACACAAAGCTGCTTCTATTTGTCTACGGTGTGACTCATCCAGGGAGGCTTCCTGGTTGGGTGGCCTGAAGCAGACTCCCACTATAACGTCATCTATCCCATCCTGCAGGGAGCTGCAGTTAGAAACCAATGCATTAAGTTAGAGAAACTCCAGTGTTCTGGCTTTCCTTATGAGAAGTCTCCAAAGTGGAGTGGATTTTGCATGATTTTGTTCTTACTAAGTGTCACTGGATAGAACATTGTTGTGTTACCTTGAAAATTAGAAATAAAAAGGAATGTCCAAGAAGTGGAGTGGGATCAGCTTCTTAGTTCACTTAAGGAACCACTGAGACAGTTCCTGGTATTCGTCAGCCAGAGCTCAAAAAGAATTATTTGGTGACACCAGCCAGCCTACTCCTTACACGTATTTTCTTTGGAGTGTATGTATGCAGCCTAGCAAGGCTGTATGTGTGAAAGGCTTCTAGGTGCACCAAAACAAAAGTACTCCCTGCAAGAGTTTTCTTCCTGCGTGGTATGAACTCAAAACAGGCAGAAACTCTAGTGCCTGTGACATTTCTCTGATCCATCTTCACAAAGATGTGTGAACTCCAGAAAATGCCACCTCTTCAGGTTAAAGAAAGCAAGGCAGCTGAGGAATTATATGATGTCTAAGAAAAGATAAGCATCACAGGGAAATGAGCAGAGATGATTTTTTCAGTCAAATAAAAAAGTCCTTGACAGGCTTCTAAGCACATATCTGTGGCTCAGGAGTCCCTCAGCCACTACTTTACAAAAATTCAGGCAATGCTAAAAAAGCAACACTATGTCCTTGCCCCGTTCTTTATTTTGCTGTACAGGACACTTGGCTTAGTGGACACTGGTCTCATCTGTTATGGCTTTCCATGTGACTCCATAAGGCTTCTGGACATGATGATGTTTAGGATCAGGGCAACTACACTTAGTAATTTCAAAGAAGTGTATGCAATGGAAATGAATAGACAGTCACCCGCTTTGGCATGAGTATTCATCTGTGGAGACTGGGGCTTCAAGATATCCTGCTGATAATCATATCTCATCCTTGTTCTTACTTGGGGAATGGACACAAAGAGTAATGTGTAATCACCAGGGGCTGTGAGAGAGGAAGACAGTGCCTCTCAAATGCCTGGAGAGATAGGAGTCAAGAAGCAGGGAGGAGCTTGCAGGAAGCTAAAAAATAATCCCAGTTTATTGACAGCCTTGTTTGCTTCATGGTCGTGTGACAGAAAGATGAGACTGATTTCTAGTGTCATGAAAAAAAAGTAGTGAAAAAACACTAACTGTGTGGCCTTGTTTAACAACAAAAGGGTCAACCTAGGGAATATTAATCAAATAGCAGCAAAGAACACTTACACAGTCACTACTATAGGAAAGAAAAAGAATTAATTTGAATGCACTTGCCAAAACATTATTATAATCCTAGGAAAGCTGAATACAGTTTTTAAAAGTAAACAGTGACTGCACTGACTTTTGTGGTGGGAGAGAGACAGCCTGGGTTATTTAGAGCTTGGTTTGCACAGAGTGCTAAGTCCACACACTCTGAAGACTCCCCCACGCTCTTTTAAAACCTTTCTAAAAGCACGCTTGAAAAGAGAGAAACCTGAACTCATAGCCCACTTGAAAAAGTGGCTTAGGCATCCTTCAAGTCTTGCTTTTCTACAGATTCCTACATCCCAACCACCATCTGTGATTTTGAAACAGCTACTGTCTGCGTCCTCAAAAAAACCCCACCAGCTATGCCCTCATAATACCCTGCCACTTCTCTCCATACCTATCTTCCACTGCACTGAAGCAATCACAGTTACTTCTATTCATATCCCTTCTCCTCGACCAATCCATGTACATCCCCACTACAAGGGAACTTCCCTCCAGTAATGTAGAATACACTGGGTTGAAACATAGGACTAATTTCTTATCAAGTGCCCCACTCTGAAAACAGAGAATAGTCTTTGTGAAGGAGAGTACTGACTGGGTTATATCTAAATGGTCCAAGCAAGACAACACTGTGGGTCGTTCTCTCCCAGGGCACAGTGTAACCATTGCAGAAAACGATCGATGTTCTTCTCCTCTGTTTAGCATGTGAACATCTTTCCTACAGTGGAAATTTCTCAAATGTTTAATGAAAAGCTTTGCTTTCAAATCACTTTTTAAGCTTTAACTACGAAACTAAAGTCTAATACATTCTCTGGATATTCTTACACACATCCCTATTGCAAATAAATCCCATTTTATTCTAAGAAGGAAGTTTATAAGGTTGCATTTGTTACAGTAATGTATCAGACAGAAAGAAAGAATTTGACGTTATAAAACTATTTGGAAATGGAGACTTGAATGGGATAATTTCTAGTATAAAATTTTTTCATGTTACTATTTTTCCATCTGTCCATCTTCACACTACATACGGCTACTAAAACCTGCAGGACCAAATACATTCTGCCCATACTTTTTTCTTAATCCTTTCTCACTTTTATGTGCCTCACACAATTTGCCTGCTGTGTTTACTTGCTTATATAATGAATAAAACTTTTATAATTCAGTACAAATAACAAAAAATTAAACTAATTTCAGCCCCTAAATTATTTAAAGACCAGATAAAACAGAGGAACATATTCTAGCTTAATTGCTTCTTGCATTGTCAAATTAGGTTTCGGCAGAAAACTGAGAAAAAAGTCCTGTTTTTACAGACATGGTATTGAAAAACAACATCAAGTTACATATTTTTTTTTAAAGTGCTTTTTGCAAGATTTTTCTCATTTTAATTGCAAACTAGTGTTAAACAGTTCATACTTTATAGTTGAAAACCCTCTTAGAACAGCTGTGCAGCTTGGGAAGGTTAGCTAAGCTTTTTAAGCATCTAAATGTAGGATTCAACATAATTCTATCTGCAGTCTGGACAGCCTAAAGTACAACATAAAGGGAGACAAAAGTGTCTAGGAACGCAAGATAACTCCAGTGTTGTGCATTTTTCTCCATTGCTATAACGTGTTACATGCTGCTGAGTAACTTCGGGAAACTTTGTTTTTGCCTGGCTGCAATCTGGTCAGAGCTCAAAGCAGCTGTACCTGCACAGGCAGCAGCCTACAGCAGCAGCCTGTCAACACCACTCATTTTGGTGGAGGCATTTCCAGCCCATTTTTATAGAGCTTCTTAGCTTATCAAGAGGGAAGCTGAGCACCTACTAAAATGAGAAAAAAAGGAAAACTAAAAGAACCGGTTTTTGTCACTGCTGAACTCCAGTTACTCACTTCAGAACAACAGAGAGCTAAAAACAAAATCAGCTGTTCTCAAACTGGGACATAATCAAAGTCATTTCACTAAATACAGCACCTGTACCGATGGCTTATGTAGCTCCATAAACTCTTCCCACTACAGAAGCAGGCAAATGTGTGTGGCTTGTATGTATTCCTCAGAAGTTTCTACATGTGGGAATATTATCAAAGGCCTTTAGACTAGTCAGTGTTTAACATTGCTAGATACGCAAGGATGAAACATGGATTAGAACTGACAGTCAGACTTAGTATTTTTAATCAGAATTAGTATTATAAAAATAGCCCAGAAATCCATAAGAGAAGGATTATGGCATTTCAAATAACCTGAGATATTCCCTATGATGTAGTAAGTGTCATTCATTCTCTTTTCACCTCAAGATGAGCTAATTTGAGTACGCCAGGATTATTCATATTTTGCTGTGATTCGTAATAACTCCGATCAGAGGAAGTGTTCATAGTTCACAACTGTTAATTAATTAAGTTCTAGAACTCTCTGAAAGATAAGAAAGAAGGTGTCAGCATGCCAGTTATCTCAAAGACCAAACGCTTTAAGGCAACTGATGTTTGGGATGAGAAGAACATAGCCCAGGAGCTCCTCTTCTCTGTCCCTTTTACTGACAATCCGCTGCATTTTCCAAATTTGCCAACACATGGGTGGAAAAGGCCTCTTTCCTGGGATAACTCCAAGCTCTCCCTAAAGCTTCCCTTCACCACAGCCAAACTCCTCTACCAGGCAACAGTAGAATGTGTTTAGCTGATTGAAAGTGTAGGTTCAAAGGTGAATTGAGAGCTGAGTGAACATCCTCTTGAAAGGCACAGGTTGGGAGTTTGGCCTCACCAGGCAGCCACAGAGGCAGAAAAGAAGCCAATCAGGTGGATGTAGAAAGGCTTCATAGCATTAATAGTAATTTGCTATAATTAGTGGGAGTGGGGTATGCAGCAAATTCATTTTCACTTGGAGTCAGGGTAAAGCCTTGGTATCTTCCCAGCAAGCTTATTCCATGTGCACCATCAGTTGTGGCCTGAATAAAGACAGAGCAGTAATTCCTGTAGTGCTGGATTTGTTGAATGAAGCGAGGAGGGTGTGTCACTGCAGGGACTGAATGGGATAATCACAAGTTTCTTTTTCCAGCTGTAGAATAAATGCATTTTAGACACTTGGTTTCAAAGGGCAGGTAGATGTCTGAATTAAATTGCAAGCATGCTTCTTTTATCTGGTGACTGTTTGCTAAAGAAGTACTTTAAAAGGCAGAGAGAAGTACTTTAAAATAAAGTTTGAAATACTTAGCTGATTGGATTAAGTGTCTCAGAACTCCACTGATGCAGTCATGGAGTGGTCTGAAATAATTCCTCCTGATCCTGGTGCTCAAATCCTCCCATGCATGGAAAGCAAGGCACTGCTGTAGCTCCTCTGCTTGCTTTTTTGTCTTCATTTAACACAGGGTTCACTCCACTGTCTAAACAGTGAAGGCTTTCAGGAGAAAGGCAGATCCAGAATGAACAGACTCCTTTGTCTCTGCTTACTTCCTTTCCCCATAACTCCTCTCTGTGTGAAGGAAGCAAACAAAGGCCTCTTCCTACACATATCTTGTCCCCAACAGCAAGCTAATACACACCCTGAGTCTGACAACATCTGACTGCAGTAAGGCATGAAATCTTTGCCCTTCTCTTGGTTAGAATCTGGCTTCGTTGCAAGCAGCAGGTAACCAGTGTCATGTATATAAACACATTATCTGAATAGCCTTTGACTCACAGAATTAGGAAAAACGAACAGTTCAGTAACTTCTCCATATGATGTTAATATTAGTAACCTCTAGATCATCTTTTAACTTTTCTTCTTGCCTCAATAAAAAGCACGAGAATCTAGAGCCATCTCCAAGCTTTAAGTAGGCCTCAAAATACCATTAATACCCTGATTTCTTGGTAGTGCATTCAGATAATGAAGTCCAAATGGAAAACTCCCAAGAGTGGTATTTGCATTCCTGGCTTCAGTTTTAACAACTTTGCCCTATATATAAAAAGAATAGAAGGCTTTAGGAATGGGATATGTGACGCAGGTAGCTACATTCATTTCCAATATCTGCACAGGCAAACATTCATCAACATTTAATATTTTGGTGAACATTTCAGGCTGAAGTTATGCCCTGAGTTGTGTGCATTTTTCTGATGTTAGGAACAAACCTCTCTGTACCAGGAAATGTAAAATAGGTACAAAGACTGACAAAAGAAAACAACTGTTCTGCTTCTGTCTTGTGTGCGGAAGCACAGATAGTTTATTCCCCAACTTTCAAGTGGATTGCTAGGGTTTAATAGGATGATTTATTGTGGTGGGTTGACCCTGTCTGGATGCCAGGTGCACACAAAATCTGCTCTATCACCTCCCTCTGTAACTGGATGTGGGAGAGAAAATATAACAAAAAGTTCATGAATTGGGATAAGGACAGGGGCAAGATCACTTTTTGATACCCATCATGGGCAAAACAGACAGAGCTTCAGGATATTAATTGAATTTATTACTAACTAAAATTAGAGTAGGATAATGACAAGTAAAACAAATCTCAAAAACACCTTCCCCCCCCCCTCCCCTCCTCCCCAGCCCTACCTTCTTCCCCAGCAGTGCAGGGAGACAGAGAATGTGTATTATGGTCAGTTCCTCACACATTTTTTCTCCCACTACTCAGGGAGAGGAGTCGTTCCCCTGCTCCAGCATAAGGTCCCTCCCATAGGGAACAATTCTCCAGGAACTTCTCCAGCACGAGTCCTTCTCAAGGGCTACAGTTCTTCACGAACTGCTGTGGGGTCTCTTTTGACAAGGTGCAGTCCTTCAAGGACAGGCTGCCCCACTGTGGGTCCTCCACAGGGTCACAGGTCCTATTAGAAACCTGCTTCAGCATGGGATCTTCTCTCCCATGGGTCTGCAAGTCCCTGCCGGGACCCTGCTCCAGCACAGCCTCCTCTCAGGCATCTACCTACTCTGGCGTGGGGCTCCTCCATCGGTGCGGGTGGATCTCTCCATCCCCATGGATTTCCAGGGGCTGCAGGGCACAGCTGCCTCACCATGGTCTGCACCAAGGGCTGCAGGGGAATCTCAGCTCTGGGGCCTGGAGCAGCTCCTGCCTCTCCTTCTCCACTGATCTTGGTGTCTGCAGAGTTGTTCCTCTCACATACTTGCACTCCTCAGTTCTCTGAGCATAATTACATCCGCGCAATAACTTTTATTCCCTCTGAAATATGTTATCACAGAGGCATTACCACCATCTCTGACTAGCTTCGCCTTGGCCAGCAGCGGGTCCGTCCTGGAGCTGTCCTACACCAGAAAGATTGTTTGCTTTCAGTGGTTCTGTAACAGCGCAGTAACCCACTTTTGCTTTGCATTAGGTGTTTAAAAAGATACAGTTGTACTGAATTTGTATCTTAAAATTCCAGTTTTCTATAGAAACTCTATCTGTAGAAAGCAAATTAGGAAGCTTCCGGAAAACATCCTGCCAACAATACTCTTTAGAAGATTCTCTTCACCAGTGTGCTCCGTTCCCTTTTTTATTTTTCTCTGCAAACTTGTTTCAAGCATGTCTTTGCAAACAATACCAGACACTAAATCTGACCACTTAGGTATTTCATCCTTAAAAGAAAGTTGTTCTTTGAGTTCAGTGAACAGTGACTGCAGTTTAGACCTCAATTCGACTAAAAACTCAAGGATACTTTGTATACTAACATCAAAAAAGTCATAAAAATAACTACAGGTACCAGTTAATACACAAAGACTTTCTGATCTCACAGATGAAAGGGCTGTTGCACACTGGAGGGCCAAAATACAGAGCTTTCCAGCTGAAATGGGAATTGCACCTCAAGGACTTGGCTCTCTGACCAGCAGTACATGTTCTGTGGTTTTACTGCAAAGCTGCTTTGCATTGTAGTCGTCTCAGTCAATGCGATACAGCCAGTTAGGTATCGGGAGAAAGTGCCTCCATTCATCCACAAAGCACTCATACAGCTAATACTCCTTTAGAAATATATCCCTGGGCAACAATAAATATTTTAGCTGCAATAAAAGTCTATCACCTGCATTTCTCAAGAGGCTGTTCAAGCACCAAATAGATAGCTTTGAGCTGTAATGATAAATAATGGGTTTCATTTCCTTGCTTTACAAATGATGGGATCAAACTGTGCGTCACAGGGTACAGAAGCCGCTATGCTAACTCACATCAACTCTGCAGATAGTTTAGACTGTATAAAAAAGCACTTCTAGCTGGGGCATAGCTGTCTCTAAACCCTTTGTAATGCCAGTGTTACGGGAACTACTGTATTCTGCATAAGGCAGGTAGCTATCAAATACCCAATCAAAAAAAAAAGTCCATCCTCTTGGTTTTTACAGTCCATTCAGGGTCTGCAAGTCCCAAGTTTACAATTTCTGCAGTGAAAAAGATACTTTATTGAAGTGCAGAAATTACAGACTTCATTCTATATGGATTTCAACATTACAAGTATATTATATCATGTGCTAAATATGTATTCTCTAAAGTTAGTCCTCATAATGCCTCCTGCGTGAATTCTACAAAGTTTGATAAGGGCTGATACCAATACCTTAGTCCTTCCATACTAGGACCCCCATTTCCTCTACTCAGCTGTCCATTTTCCTTAAACTTGAAGAAACTAAAAAATTTGGACATCAGAACCTGAAATTTTACTTGAACTTCATCAACAGTCTTAAATGTTACTGGGGAGACAAAGGCATGGTACCAAAACTTACTGACTGAAGCACCCACCTACACGTAACTTTCTAATCTTCATTTTCTTAGGAAACCAGAGTACAAAACCATGCTTATAATATTCATGATTACAAAAGAGGAATCTTCAAAATTTACATAGCCTTTTCCCAATTTAGTGTAATCTTTGCAAGTCTGCAGACAATCTCAGCTGAGAATGTACCCTTTCCTGAACTCTCTTACCTCCTGAAAAACGCTCACTGTTAAATGAAGGAACACTCAGCAGAAAATGAAGAAGTCTGGACGGTAAACAGTAATATGTATGTATACACATATATATATGTTAGTCTGGCAGCTAATTTTATATATATATATAAATTAATTTCATATTCCTTCCCTTTGCAGAGTTTTTTTGCACTGCAGCCTCTCCTGTGGACTAAATGCCATTAACTGTAGCTCAGCTCATCTTTCATTAATTCACTGCACTGGGACAATAACATTGCATCTCTCTTGCACTGTGGGCTGCCAGGTACAGGGTCTGTGGATGTGCAGGCATTTTCTAACAGACCCGTATCAACCAAACAACACTGAAGATGTGAACCTGTGAGAAAAAAACCAGCAACGTCAGCAGCAAAAAAAAAGCTTCATCTGTGAAGTACCAAAGGAGATCTGGTATATTCTTCCAGACAAAGTATTCAGGTGGGTTGTGAGGAAGCTTCTCAGACTTTGAAATGGAAGAAATAAGGGCAGTGCAGTTAGAGGAAGAAAACCTTGTAGAACCAAACCATACTGCCAATACTGGTGGACTCTGTGGGTTGATCCAAGCCTGTATAAAATCAAAAAACATACTACGAGCTGCAGGTCAGACCCACTTGGATGTGCTCACAAGACCCGAGCTTTGTGACAGCCAGTTGCTCTAGCACGGGTCTGAGTATAAGAGAGCAATACTGAAATTCAAAAGAGTTACCTTGGGCCTTGATGGTAGCAGGGAGAGAAGGACTTTAAGTGCATTTAAACACACATATCCCCTTAATCCTTCTTCTTGGCTATTAATTAGTCTTTGAGGGTTTGAAATTACACACAACTGATCTGCAGGAGGCAGGTAGGCAATAAAAAGTTTATGGAGCTAACTTCTGATTAAAGGTCTTGCATAATCCAGTTATTGAGACAGGGTGGAAAAATGGCAAGGAATAAATAAGGAAGTGGAAAGAATTAGAAAGATGTAATTTCCATTTTTTTTCATGGTAGAGCTTAAAATGATAAAACCCAGAGACCTCAGGCATGAGGTAATTTTCCCCAGCATCCTACCTTCTAAAAATATCTTCTAGCTCTCTTCTTTCTCCACCTATTTAAAAAGTCTGATGTCAGAGCCTTCAGTTATGTCAACAGCTGCCCTGCCTGGGTTTTGCTTCACTTTCCTACCTGTGACAGCAGATGCCATGGCTCTGCAAAAAGCAGAGTCGCAGGGCTGTGCCAAGACCTTCCCCTGGGATGTGTGAGGGAGGGGACCAAGGAAGGAAGTCCACAATAGTGCAGTCAGGCAGAAGAAGAAAAGCAGAAGGGAAACCCTGACCAAACCCAAAACTTGTACTCTCCATACATTCACATCTTCTATGCTACAAAGCATACAGTTTGTGGGACATTCTCAAAGACTACAAAGTCTAAAAGAAGAGTGTCGATAACATAAATAAAAGGTTGATCCTTTTGGGGGACTGTGGGATAGCTTGGACATCTTCAGGGACTCCATTTCTCATTATGCACCTGTTATTCTGGTGGGAATATTTGTATTTTATGGTCAAATAGCAGTCACTTTATTTATGAAATACTGTGCATTCACCAGCGCCTCTCCCAAGATGTGTGTTACAGAACATAAGTCTGTCCTCAGAAAATACAGTGCTGAGCTACGAACACTTTATGATCTCCAGAGTACGAGAAAAGCAGGCCTCAGTAAGAGACATCTGAACTGAAGCATAAATTATAACTTAGTATATGGCAAAATAATCCCAAGTGCTTCTCCTCTCCACATTCTGTTACCCAGTGCATAACTACATGGACTTGCAATGTACTAACTCTATGAGTTAGGGTCTGACTGCAAGGACAACGTGACCTGGAAAAGTACCTTGGTGAACACATGGCATTGACATCCTTTTCTAATACTGAGGCTACCTGATCAAGTGGGAAGGAGAAGTTTTGAAGGAGTTGAATTTTCCATCTGTTTGGAGAAAGGCATAACAGGAATGAAAGCAAACTTAACAAAGGACACAACAAGAGTAAATTGACCAATGACTGAGTTTCAGCACTGAGCAAGAGCCAAGAAATGTTACATCTCTATCACTGAACGATTTTTGTTTGAAGTGCCACCTCCTCCTGTCCTAGCCCTTGACTGCACAAAAGTTATGTGCTATGATACTGTGTGACCAAAAATAATGAGTGTCAGTGAACTGATTGAATTAATTGGTTTTGCAGAATGTTTCTTTCCAAATAAAATGTGAAGTAAATGAAAAATATTGGACCTTTGGCAGGACTACTTGGAAATTTATACATATTGCAACTATTGACAATTCTTAATTTTATACTTAATAGATCTAAATAATTTATACTTTGATTCTCGCCTGTTGCAGCTGACTTTGAAGACATCCTATTGGAGTAGAAGAAATTCTCTAAGAAATGAACAATACCTAGTGTCTAATTCCCTACCAAAGATCTGTATGAACTCTCCCAGCTCTTTCATAAGAAAGGTCTAGTTTATTTTTGCCACACTTAATAAAATAATCACCTTTAAAACAATCATCTTTAATTTATCAATGGAGAGGCCAAAGTACTAGAATAATCATAAGAATTACGTAAAGTATCTCCTTGTTTGCTTTTAAAATGAACCTGTTTTGAACCATATTTTACCAAGGCGTGAGAATTAATGGGCAAAATCTTAATGGATATAAGACACTTAGCTACCCTGAGCACAGTTCTTTGCAAATAAAAAAGATTGTTCTGCAGCAAAGACATAACAGTGTAAAAATACATATATTGCAAAGTCGTAATTATGTGAAAGCAAGAAATGGCAATCAGAAGCACTATTATTTTAACTGGAATATCTGCTGACAGCTACTATACAAAAATGTAAATACCAAAATGGACCATAAAGCTCTTCTTTTTTTATCTCACTCAGTGACATGGCACTGAAAAACATCTTGCTGTAAAGACTGTAACAGGAGTTGTTTAGACTCAGTATAGGGTACCTCTTTGATCTAAAAGTTCCTTTTGTCAATGAGAATTTTATTGTAAAGAAATGTGCTTAATTTCCTAGGACATCATTCATTTTGCATTGAAAGTGTAAACACTGTTTCATCTCACTAACTGCACAATATTGTTCTTGACAAAAACTCAATACAGTCCCATTGAGGACAAAGGGACAATTACTGAAAAAAAGAAGGAAGAAAGCCAGTGTTTTAGTTGCCCACTCCAATGTCCTTCTCTCACACATTCCCTAATTTGCGCCAAACAAGCCTAATGGTATCTCACTGATCTGCTTTTAGGCATTTCAGGAGCATTTAAGAAATGCTGCTATTTTTTTCAGGATTTTTCCTCTGTTCTTTAGTGTCAGTGTGTTTTCAGAGCTCCCCAACCATAAGCATCTGAGCGTGGGGTGTCATGCATCGCTCTTAAGGTGTCCAACCCTTGGGGATAGGGTGTCTTATACTGCACCTATGCAACAGTATTCCAGTTTCACAGGTATGTGAGGCTCCCAATCACTACTGAACCCTTGTAAAGGTAAAGATTGTGAAAACACGGCACTTTTTTGAGCTCATCTTCTACTTCATCACCCTATTCTCCTTAAAATGTGGGGTACCTTCAGGGGAGGCAGAATAGCACAAACTCATGCTCAGGGTTTCTGTTGTACCTCTACTTCGACAACACCATCCAGACTCAGTCTCCAAGGAATGTAACATTCAGATAAGAATGATCTGAAATGTTAGAAGACCTCAAAGCCTATGCTTTACTGATTAACTGTAGTTTTCTCCATAAAGAGAAGAATCTCGTCGTATTATATGTTTTTTTGCTGCAGCATAAAATACCTATAAACGGGCTAACCTAACAAGCACGATACAGCTCTAAAAGGTGTATTATTTACCCATGAAAACCCATTTCCAGGTGACTTTATGCAAAATTATATGCAACCAACTGACCTATAACCATTTAAATAACAGTTACTCTTTTCTAAACAGAACTTAAACACAGACAGTGATCTGTAGTCCCATTAAGTCTGAAGCAAATCTGATTCAGCTAAAAGTATTAATGCTCCTCCCTCTGTAGCTGCCCAGAGTCTCAATGACAAGTCTCAAACCCATGCTATTTTCATCTAGCT
This sequence comes from Pachycephala philippinensis, assembly GCA_013397055.1. Taxonomy (NCBI): domain Eukaryota; kingdom Metazoa; phylum Chordata; class Aves; order Passeriformes; genus Pachycephala; species Pachycephala philippinensis. Next base: position 74,931 of record VWZT01012341.1, on the reverse strand, counting down.
TTCAATAAAATGCACCAGCTTAAAGTCTCCTACACACTTTGTCCTGTGTTTTCTAGATATTGACTTAATGCATTGGCATTCACCAACCATATGAAGTTTACCAAACACAAGTGCTGCATTCTGCACCTGGGACAGGGAAACCCTGAGTGCATGGACAGACTGGGGAATAAGACCCTGGAGAACAGTGCTGCGGAAAGGGACCTGGGGGTTCTGGTCCATGTCAAGTTGAATCTGAGTCAGCAGTGCCCTGGCAGCCAGGAGGGCCAGCCATGTCCTGGGGGCATCAGGCACAGCATCACCAGCCGGGCAAGGGAGGAGATTGTCCTGCTCTGCTCTGCTCTGCACTGGGGCAGAGTCTTGTGTGCAGTTTCGGGTGCCACAATATTAGTAGGACATAGGGCTATTAGTATCCAAATGAGGGCCACAAGGATGCTGAAGGGCCTTGAGGAGAAGCCTCACAAGGAGCAGCTGAGCTCACTCAGCCTGGTCAGCCTGGAGGAGACTGAGGGAAAGTTGCAGTTACAACTTCCTTCTGAGGGGAAGGCTCTGATCTCTTCTTGGTGGTGACCAGTGACAGGACCCACGTGAATGGCCTGAAGTGTCAAGGGAGGTTTAGGTTGGTTGTTAGGAAAATTTGAGAAGACTGTCTTGCAGCAAGACAATTGTGTGGCTTGCTGTCACTGTAATTTATTGACATTGACCCAACCTATGCAGCCTGGATCTTCTAATAGGCCTAACTTAAGCTGGTGCAAAAAAAGACCCACAATCCCAATCCTAATAACAATATTGAAATTTTCCAGATATTTGTGAGTGTATTTGTGTGTGTATGTGTGAAATAAATACACATAAAATAAAAACTTTAAAAGTGGAACATTTCAGACACCTCTACAGCTCTTGGGAGAAAAGACTTCTTACTTCAGTGGGTTGAATCTCCCAGGCTAGTCCCTATCAGGAGCTCTCTACTGTGTGGGTAGTTGCTGTTCTCTTTTAAGAGCATCTCTGTTGTCACAGTCTGGACAAAAAAAACCCAATGAACAGAGCATTGTACATACAGCTCTGTGTTTCCTGCTTTCCAGTGTAAACAGTGCTTCACTGTGTGCACTTCAGAGGGCCTAAAAACATACATATGCTCTCCAACAGCTGAAGACAACACACAAAAAAGCCAAAGAGCCACAGGTTAGACTTGTGTAAGAAGACAGGGCAAAAATTTCTAGATCAATAAGCTCCATGCAGGCACACACTGGGAAATTGCCTATTGAGCATTATTCTGTGTCAACAAAAGAACCAGTTTGCCTTCCATGACACTATATACATGGAGTCAATGCTGCCAATTTAAGCTCTCAATTGAAAACAGCTAATCTGTTTCTAATTCACAACCTGTTGCAGTCCAAATTAGCTTTCCGATACAGATGTATATTCAGGCAACTCTTAACAAAAGCCAGCATATTCTGGAGTGGGTTTTTCCAAACATTCAGAGGCATCTGTGCAATGAAGCCAGCTGAGAGCTCAATGATCTTCAAAATAGACACAAACAATACAGTCAATTTAGGGATGATCCAAAACTACTGAGTTGCCTGTGGCAGTCTGAAAACCACTGTCTGCCAAAGAAATCAACCTGAAATTGCAACACTTATGATTTTATGATTATATCGCAAAAGCTGGCAGAACTGTGATCCTTGGGCAGAGCTCCTCGGTGAGAAGCAAGATTAATCTTCAGCCAATATCATTTTAGCCATGGAAAAAACAACCTGAAATACGCCTTCAAAACTACCTAAAGCCAGCCCAGTAATTACCGGCTCAGATTATTTATAAATATCCAGCAGTTGACCTTTTGGGAATACTGCTAGAATAGGTACTGCATGAGAAATTGCATTTTTTCTTTGATGTTGACAAGACTTTATGTCCTTAAAGGTAATTATCATCTGGGAATAACTGCTATTACAATAACTGTATGATAAACAGCAAATGATTGTCTATACTATGAATGCTACACAGCTATGGGTCTGCAAAACACAGATAACTGACAAGCATTAACCATTTTTAACAAGGAGAATATGCAATACAACATAACTGCTGACATCAGCTATCTGAATTTGCAGAAGCAGTTCAAAAGGCTCCAAATCTCATTTCTTTGTATGAAAGATATATTTGTGTTACAAAATTTCATTTGATTCTGCTGTTGACTGCTGTTGATGGTGGTCTACTTTGAAAGCAAATGGGATTTTGTTAAACTTAGCAACTTGATGGGAAACTCAAATGTTTGCGACCATATAGAACACTGAGGTCAGCACCGGCTACTCACATGAATTTATTGGGATCCATATGGTGGGTTTTTTAAATTTTTTAAAATATATTTTTGCATTTCCTGCAGTCATACAATTCCATGAGGATGCCAACCCTTTTTTTTTTTTTTTAAATTTTTTATTTTTATTTTATTTAGCAGTAACTATCCAGTTTTTGCTGCTGTGGAGACACTTGCAAACAGGAACCCATAAAAGTACACTGAGCAAGAGGTGAATACAAAAGGACCCTGACTAAAACCTGGGGGCTTTTCTATTTCTTTAAAGATGTTATTTATATTTTTAAAACTCATTCCCCAAATCAGATAAGCAGTTCTGTGATTTCATGTCATAAACTGTAAATGCTGGAAGGTTGCAAAATGGAGGAATACAGAGGGAATTGCTCCTCCCGTATTGGAACATGCTAACTTCTAAGCAGGCCTGAAAAAACATGTCTGCCAAACCAGGAGACAGGGTGGGATTTTACAGAACAGCGTTGTCATTGAAAATAGCCTTCCAAGGATGGGATGTATCATACACTCCAAGACTTGTCCACTTGGGAACTTTTTCTAGCACAGTTATTCTGCACTAGCTCTGCTATTCACTAATGTATTGGAATCAAACGTGAGTTAACCAGACTAAAAATAGTCTGAATAAAGAATCAACTATTTGTTAATTGCAAAGAAATATAATGTTTGAAATTCAAAGCCTATTTTAGTCCTGCTTTCTCCATCTTCTTTCCCTTCACCAAGCAAACTGGGTCTGAGAAACCAAAAGCGTAGCTGCTGGCCCATGCTTCCTGAGCTTTTCCTTGTAAAAAAGAGACACACAAAAAACACTGCAGCACTGACAACTGCAGCAGATTTGCTATGCTAAAGAAAAAAAATAAACAAAACAACAACAAAAAACCCCTACTACTCCCCCGCACAAAAACCAAAACATAACAAAAAAACCAAACCAACACACAAAAGCAAAAACCCGTGACAAATGCGTAGGGAGTATTTCCACAGAACGACATGCTAAGTTGCCCAGAACAATCTTTATGATGTCATTTAAGTTCTTGAAGTTAATGCCCAGTTAAGTGTGTAACACAGTGTGTTAGAGTGTGTAATAGCACTTCAAACTCAATATGCTTCTAGGCTGCATAGAGTATTCTGAAAAAGCAGTCAGGGAGAAGTCTCAGACTGTGGCAGTTGCTGAATGAAGGAACTACCTTGTTAGTATCTATAGAAGACTGGGGAATATATTAAAAGTGGTTTCCAAATGGTGGGGAATACATTAAAAACTTGTTTTCAGGTAAAAACATGAGCTGAATTTATGGCTTTTTAAAACTATCTGCTATTAAGTGATTTGACAATAGTTTAGTAACATTGTACTCAGTGTCAACTCCTATTCACTGTTTGTAGACTTGAGCAGGCATCTTGGAGCCCATGTTTGGAAGGACTGGTGGGCCCACCAGAAAAAGCCCAAAGCCAAATCACAAAAATTACTTGAGGTCAGAAATAAAAATAAGACTGACTGCAAATGAAATTACATTCTTTAGAATGGAAAAGACATGAAAAGATACTGCAGTTTCCAAGACCTTGTAATGAAGAGGAATGCAGCACTCTGTCCCTGCACCTGTAGCAGATGGGACATACAGCTATGGCACTAAGCAGCAGAAAGGTCAGACAATGCAAGGGTTTCCTGGGGGCACAATGGGAAGGCAGCCCCACCATTATAGGTTTTTCAAACGAGTTAGAAGTGACCTTTGAATAAAAAGATAAATGACTTTTCAAACTTTCAACACCCCGTCTGTCCCTATTTGACACGTACCATGGCCAAGGAACAGCAGAATTCCTGCTCTCCCACCAGCTACACCAAACCACTCAATTTTACAGCACATTCTCTGTACTATCTCCAGTGCCAAAAAGAAAAAAAAAGGAGACTAAGCTGCTGCCAAAATGTAGCAAACCGATGATATTTGATGGAGTGGGGTGATGAGGATCCATTCTCCTTTTACCTTAATGCTTGAAGAGGCAGCATTTGATGCAGAGCCAGGGTGTGCAAGAAGCACAAATTGTCCTATGGCATGGCCTCCAAGAAAGACCAATGCCCAGCCTTCTGCTGAGGCAGGTTTCACAGTTCCCATAGCCCTGCCTGTTTTTCTGGGTAAGCTCCTCCACCCTCATTTGGAGACTAGGTGTACTTTTCCCATAGGCTTTCTCCCCTGCATTACACAGCTAGTGAGCTAGAAAACACAATCAGAGACCAGCTGCTCGTCTTTTACTGCACAGGACTGTCACTCACTTCCACAAGCAAAGAAACAAAATGGATGTGATTTCTACCTCCTCCCAACTACTCCCTACTCTGCTCTGCAGTGCGTAGGTGCATGCCCCCTCTCTCCCAAAATCCTCAGCTTCAGTGGCATTACCCTTCCATGTTCATGTTGGTAACATCAGCACCTCCACGTTTCCTCCGCCTACTTGGCACATCTAAGAGCTGCCTAGAAAAGGTCAATACCATTCTAACTGCACGCCCTCTCTTTTCAAGAGAATGACATGAGCAAATATTTCATAATTCAGGCCTGAATTACTTTACAAATAATTACACCTACCTCTGATAATTCACTTGGGTCAGTGCACTGAAATTTCTGCACAGTTAACAACTGCTTTAGTTTAAAGAACTCATTATGGAACACATTTAAGATGCTGCCAAGAAGCAGAAGCAAAGAAATTTTCTCAAGATGAAACATGCATGGATTTCATTCCCATCATGCACTATTGGGAAGTCCCAGAGCAGCAGTTGGGGCTTGCAGGCTGTTCCTTGCAGACAGCAGATTTTACATCACTAAGCATTGTTATTTCCTAATCTGCTGCCCCTCTACCATCTTCAGCTTGTGGCCAATCTTCACAAGCAGAAAGGATAAAGATGCAATCTGTAATTTTTTTCCATGCGACCAACATACTTAAATCATCCCCAAGCCTTTCAAAACTAGCTTCACCTTGTTTCTCTAAGTCAGCACTTTGCCAATGCTATAAAAGTTTGAAATAGCTATATTTGGCATCAAAGTACACAGTTGCAAATGGAACTAAATGTTAGTCACCATGAATGAGGTAAGGAGTTAGTGCATTCAGTTTCTATAGGACAGATACCAACGCAGTGGAATGGAGAGGTAAAATGGTTTTTACACAGTGAAAAGAAGCAACAAAACATAGACCTGAGCACACAGACATGGACAAAACTTCCAGAGACGAGACCCCCGGGAGGGATGTCCTACAGCCTGCTTAATTCCCTCCTCTTAATAAAAAGATGTGAGAAAAACAGGCACTACAAAGCCACTATCTTGGAAGATTCCAGGGCAACTAATATGAAGAAAACAGCATGAAGTCAGATGCATGCATGTATTTGCATGCAGATTCAGATCATTCATAAGAAGGATTCTCAAAAATTGCTTCCATCCCTTCTATAAGATTCCTATTAAAATGTAAAAGCAAGTGACAGCAATGGCTTACAAGAAAAGGTGATGGGGACTGCTGTACCTTACTAGGGCATTACCAACCTAACAGAATACCCAAGAGGTCAGGTTAAAGTTTTATGCATATATCCATATGTACATCCACACACACACACATAAAGGTGCTCATTCCCACCATGTACTGGACGCTTTTCCTAACTGCCCAGGTCCCCAAGTCTACTCCAGGCCACATAATTGATTCAAGGACATCTGAAGGCAAGGGGGATATGAAAAAGATGACATGATTTGCTACTGGGAACTCTTTTGTTTTTGGACCAGTATAGGTGTTACAGACTTCACAAGGAGAGACAAAGTATGAGACAAGGCTAAACTCCAGAGATAGCTTCCCCTATGCTTTCTCTTTCCCAGTATATCTTAGATGAAAAAGACACATGAAGAAACTGAAATACAAATGAAGAACAAATCAAGAGAAGATAGCGGTCTTTAGACACCTGGAGCCTATTCTAGAACTTTAATTCTTTCACACCAGACTCTAAGACCACTGCATTTTGCCTCGAGATACTCCATGACTCAGATGTTGAAAGACAAGCAATTGATGAAAGGCAAGACAAGGGAGGGGAAAATGTCGAGCTGAGAGTCTCTAGCTAAGGGAGCCTTGATTTCAGCACAACACACTTCAGCACACTTTTCCATCTTTACCACCGGCATCTGGGCGATTCCAGAGAAACGAGCAAGCTTCGGCCCCTCCTCACCCTTTTGCTAAGGAAGGTGCTACAAGTTTCACTCATCTTCATGTCCTCTATCTTTTCACAAACAAGAATTACTCCTCTAAGCACTCCTAAAGCTGCGTCTCACGCTCCAGAGATTAAACAGGAATAACAGGGAGAAAGAACATAAGGCAACACCTCGAAAACTTGGCAGAAAAGAAAGGTTTCTAGTGCTCAGTTATCTGCAACAGGTTGTTAGCTACTGCTTTCTTCAACTCCAGTCCAACTCACTGTAAGAGGTGCCCCTTCTTCACTATTCATTCACATCTCTGGAAATAATGTTAATGATGCTTTGACAATCGGTTGCTATAAGGTGCCTGGAAGAAAATGGCATTATTAAGAACGACACAAAATGCCTTGCCTTCCCTCAGGTCTTAGAAGCCTAAGGAAGTTGCAGCAGATGCTGCTGCAGGGTTTGCCAAAGCTGCCCAAAAACATATTCCAGTGCTGTCACCTACCCTACGTACCAGAGCAAGGGCTGGGTACAAGGAGCATGCACTACCCACCACATCACCGATGTACCTGCTTGCCCACTTTCTCCATTTCTGTGTCATTGGAACATTGCCTTTTGAAAGCTACCCCACTTCAACACAGGATTAAGACATCCTCATGGGAATTTCTACACCTGGCTTTTCATCCAGGGTCAGTTGTGCCTGATCCTATCTACAGCTTGGTCTGACAGGAGCATTCTGTCACAGCTTCAGGGGATTATCTGCTTGTGCTTTTGCTAGATACCAGTGCTGGTAGAAGTGCCAGTATCACCTGGCTGCAGTCCCCTGGCCTGGCACTGTTGGCACCACGGTGGCATCCAGTCAACCATTAGAAACAGAACTGAGTTCACAAGCACAGAAGGGCAGGGCTTTGTGTTCCCTCCTGAAAAGAATGTGCTACTTGCATAGTGCTTTATGCTTTCCTAATTATTCTACCACCAGGACACGAGCTACACTCCATTGGCCTGTGCCCTTCACAATAGCACTGGAGCAGTTCTGACAAGGCCAGAGTTTTGGCATCTGATTCATGTCAGATGGGACTGGCTACAGATTCAGTCTCTCTACCCAGTTAAATAATTTTTTTTCCAGTTGCATTCTCCTCCAGATGGCCCTCTATGAGCTGTAGCCTATGTCACATTCCTATGTAGCCTGCCTCCTTGCCTGCATCAGCAAGTGTGGCACCACGTGCTGGAAAAGACCGTAACAGCAGAAGGTGACTAACAGGCACACAATCACTGTGTATCTGTGTATCTGGTTTTCGGACAGTATGCCAAAAGATAAATCTGTACAGAAAAGCCTACATGAATAACTTTCCTGTATCAAGTGTTTTCTATGCTTACAGGAAGCGAAGCAGGACCTTAAGAAAAGTAATTATTGTTCTTCAGTGTTCTGCTGATCTGGGAAGGGCAGGACGAACACATATGGACTACTGAAAATGGGTTTGGTGCTTCCACTTATTCCTTTATGTCTGGTGAGAGGTCCTCCCCAGCCACATATCTCAGAAGAGCTGAGGACTTTTCCAGGGATGATGGGTGAAACAACAAGAAGCTGCAACAGCTGTGGCAAGACCTGCAGTGAGTTCATTCATTGTAAGATGAATTATGAGAGGGCACCCCACAGCACTCTGGTTATATTGTTGTCATGATTAGGTATTGGTTGCCATCAGCTTTCTATCAGCTCAATGCTGAATGCTTCTTCTTCTGCCTATAAAGAAATGCTTGTCGTGATGCTTGTTGTTGCTAAACATTTGCCTTGCTCTGGAAATCTCTGCACAGTCATCAGTCTACTATTTGATGTATCAATACCCACTATAATAAAAATAGAAAAACAAAAAACCCACTTTAAATGCTATGCAACAAAAAACCCCATAATGCCAAACATCACTGTATATCAGCATCATCATAATGAAATGTGATTTTTAAATTTTTTTTTCACATGTGTGCCAATATTAAACATTGAAGAACAAATTTGGGGAACTCCTGTGCTTGTGTCAGTAGTGACAGCTATGATTGCATTTTACATAAAGAAGACTAGTAAATATTCCCATAGCCATAGAAAAAGAGATGTTGAAAAGAAAATGTGAGAGTTTGGAGCAGGCAGAAGATGACTTAAAAGCTGCTACTTTGCCCATTTTTCATGTATTTTTGAAGAGCAAGTATGTTGGTAATGCTGCTCCTTTAAGCCTGCAGAAGCACTGCTAGCAAAGGGGAAACAGAAATAGTTTCTTCATGAATTGTAAGACAGTTCTCATTCTGTCAGCACCTCTTTCTCAATGAAACTGTGGAAGTGATGAGTCCTTTGAAAATCTCTTCCCCCAAAGCAGAAGGGTGGAATCAGGATCCCTGCTGTATTCATGTTTAAAATGGATGCAATTTAATCACACTGGGGTGATGTTGGAACAGGAATACATTTTCCCCATACTGTCAAACCTATTCCTGTATCACTATTTGGATTTGCTTTCATATATCTAATTCTTTCACAAGCACAAATACTCGCTAATTCATTCAGATGCAACACCCTTTATAAGCACTGTGTACCTGTCTACCTTGAATAGGGCTGCTTGACTTGGAAACAAGGGGTACATCTTATGGTATGCCCCACTTTTCATAGGAACCAGAGCTCAAACAAGGGAGGAGTGAGGTTGGAAGATTTTCCCCTATCAGCTCTGAACAGAGCTCCTATCCAACCTGCAGGCACAGCCTGTCAGATGATAGTATGTTCAGTATTTAAATCCTCTTGAAATGCCCATGAAGAAAGCCCCGCTTCTTCAGATTTCCTTCCCCTGTATGCACTAAGGAGCTGTGCCACAATGTACTGCAATAAAAAGCCCTAATGAGCTACATCCTCTTGAGAGTTCAAAATGCTTGATTTCTTCATTGTTGGTTCATTGCACATATTCTGTTTCCACTGAGCCACTGGGTGAGTTCTCTTCCTCTCTTCGTAACCACTCTCTTTATTGATTTATCATGCTGGTTATCAAATTATTATATTTCTCCCTTCCTCTTGAAGAGTGTGGAACAGGAATGTAAGTACCCTCAGGAATTTCACTTGCTCCTTATTGTTCTAAGGCCTTTGTAGTTTTCAGCAGTCTGGCTGGATACCAGGCCGAACTCCATGGGAAACCAGTGGGGGGAAGCAGTCAGAGCACACATTTGGAAAGAAAAGACCTCCATTCCATTTATGCCTACCACATGCAATCATCCCTTCCCTCCTCTTAATCCTTGCAGAAGCAATGGCTTCTCACTTAGTACAGCATCTGGCACAACTCATACCAGATCTCACACGGGCCCTTTACATATGAACATATTTTTCTTTCTGAAGTTCACACCAATATGAGTCTAATGCAGCGGGACAGAGTGAGGTAGCCTCCAAGAGGACAAAATTAGAAGTATCCCTTTTTGTTGCTCAGGTGACATAAAGCAGGGTTAACCTTAAAAAAGTAATGATAAAAGCATGCACTGTAAAAATAAAACCAATGCATAAATAATGTATATTCCATCTGATAGGTCTCAGAAAGGATGCAGAGGGCAAGATATGATGCAGTGATAAAAAGATATGAATTTTTCAGTATTTGAAAATGACTGGGCAGATGACATTCCTGTTTGCTGACTCTCCTGAATTTGGAACAATACTGGCCTCACGGGGATTATCTCTGAAGTTTCCAGTAACAGAAAACTACCTCCTACATTACAAACACCTCACTGCAGTATTTAGAGCATATGGTCACTAGTTTAAAAACAAACAAACAAAACCACAAACCCAAATCCTGAAAAACATGGAGTTAAGACTAAGAATTAATCTAAAGCTTGAAAACGAGGCAATGGGCCATTTTTAATTCTTCTCATTGACCCTCCTACGTCTAAACCTGTCTGCTTTTACTTGACAAAACTCAAATAATTGCATTGTGACCCAGGTGAAGTAAAAGAACATTGATTTCAGAAGCATGTAATTATTAATCTTCAGAGGAAGAAGCTAGCTTCTTGTTTTACTATGGGACCATTACTGAGGCTCCCAGCTGAGCAGTGGGGATGAGAGTTAAACACACTGACACCAGTTTGAGGCATTCTTCCAGTCACTATTCAGCTTTTCTTGTTTTGGGGGCTTGTAAGTTACTACTGAGTGGCTCTAAGAATAATCGGTATAAATGAGGGTATGTGCTGTGAAGTCAAGGCACAATGTTGTTTTTGCCATGCACCCAAGCTACTCTCTGTTCTTGGGCTGGAACTTAGATCCCCTCCAGTGCACAATGACCTCTAAGTATGGACATATTTTAGTGGTACAGAGGTGTCCGCATTCCAGTGCCTGCATCTTCAGAGGCAACAATGATGGAAGGCTATGCAGACACCTCCAAGCAAACTCTAAGAGTCACTTTTATCTGGGAGGAAGTGTGCCCCATGCTCTTCCAGCTGGGAATTGGCAGCTGCACTGTTCTTGCCTCCCTAGACTCTACTACTGCATTTCACTCACAGAAAAACATGTCCCAGGAGTGCCAGAGGCCAGCCCTCCTCAAACTCTTCATCTGTTCTGTCCATGCTCCCTTTCACCTGCCCCCTTTCTGGGGAAGCAGCAGGCTCTTTCATCTCCAGATTATCCTTCCTCTCCAGACTAACATGCCATCCTTGTTGAGGTATTTGCTCCAAGGCAGGAAGCTTCTGCTGACTAGCAACAGCAGAGCTGATGAGGGTCCACCACACTTGCAGATCTCCTCCGCTTAGTACCGTCCTTTCCCCTTCCAACCTACCCAGTCTTCTCCAAGGTGCTCCGCAGGCATGGGGTTAGCCTGTTTTGGGCTCTCACTCAGCCAAACATCCTTTACAGTGAAATTAATCTTCACCCCAGTGGTAGATATTCCTGTGCAAGTTTTCTGTGTGAAAAGTTACTTGTGCTAGCTTCTTAACTACAAATACAGCACTGTACACTCACTGATTCAATACTTCTGTCAATAAAACATTTGTAGCAGATGTTGTTAGCAAGGGGTCCCGCAATGTTAGGCACATTCTTGTATGCCAAAATGCCAAAAAGTCCCATCCTGGGATAAATTATACACTTGCAAGAAGAAAAATTTTTTTAAAAGTCTGAAAGACCTAACTAGCTTTCACTCTGCATTGCAGATGCACAATGCCAACTGGAAGAGTTAACAAGATTGTCCCAGTTCATTTTCGCACAATTTCTCAGAGAGGTCAGAAGTAAGTAATTTCTAGGTTGTTCTGAGTTGCACAGTATTGCACACTCTGCTATTCTCAGAGCAATCCATGGGAATGCAGACCAGAGGCTCTTCTAAAAGCCTGTCCAACCCATGCTGCCTTGCAAGACACACCATCCACAGCACTAATGAGAACGTGTTCTGCCCTCATGTGGGATGATCTTTCACATGGCTGCATGTGAGACTAATTTTACCAGAGAACTCACCACCTGACAGCTTTATTTGACACTCCCAGAGGGTCCTTTAAAACTGCACTAGGAAATCTGAAAATTCCTGTCCTTCTTTCCATGCCTAAAGAGGAAGAGGGCCATAACTCTCACATCTGAGGCCTGGTAACTGCAGGAAGAGGTTTGTCTGGGGCCACATGAAGAGTTGCATCCCAGCACTGCAGCATTCCCATAGCCTGGAATTTTTACCACAACACTAGTGCTGTATACCCTGCTGAAACTCTGCTTGGGAACTCTCTGTGTGTCTGACCTTATAAAACAGTAAGAGAAAAATAAACTGAATGCAAACTGTCCCTTCTTGAAGCTTATTCTGCATCCAAAGCACAGTGATCTTCCAGATTGCTAAAATGTTTTCTTCTTGGATTTCCTGAGAGACCAAACAAGGCCATGAAATACTCTTGGGTGGTGATGGACACTAAACACACAATTCACAAAAGGTACTGAAGACCCTAGGAGTGGCTTATTCTTGGCAAGCTGTGAAAAAAAGTGTTTAGATTTGTAACTCAAAGGACTATAAAGTTTTCTGAAGATAGTGCCATCCTCAGAAGGACTCCTGTGGTTAGTTAATACCCAACAGGTATGCCTGAAATCAGGTCTATACCTGCAGGTAAGCACGTAGAATTTTCCAATCTCAGTCCATTTTTATTAAACTGGTAGTGATGATGTCACTTTTCCTTTCAGAACAATATGCACTGAAATATTCAAGGGACTGAAACAGAGAAGGAGAGGCATCCCACCTTGTTTGTGCCATGGATTTTGAAAGTTTTGAACAATGGTGTCACACAAACACTGAAAACCTGTAAGTTAAGTACCAACTGATAAAGCTGAAGGCAGTCCACAAGAAAATACTCTAAAATTGCTGTATTTCTAGCTCAGAATCACTATGCACTGAAGCTGCCTTTGAAGATTTTATCCCCTTTCACAATGGTTTTTTTTTTCTGTTTTGAATTTTTTTACCACCCAAGTTTGGCTCTGATTTAAGTAAATTATTAAATTTAAGACTGGTGACTACACACATAGACAGTGAAAATCATGGAAGTGGAAGGGCCATGAAGTGTAGAATATGTACTCTTTAATTACTGCTTCATTTGTAACACACAGCTAACTGCTCGTTGACATTTTCCTAGTGCCATGTGCTTAGTATACCGTGCTCGCCTCAGCAATTTTGAGTCTTTTGAGAGGAGTGAGGGATTTTTTTACTACACTGAACATATTTTTGCACAGTTATTACTCTAGATAATCACTTTTTTCAGCAATTTCCTACCTCTCACACTTGAGAAAATTGCTTTTATCTAAGAAATAGTCTTTGATCCTCCTGGGAGGAAGAACTGCAATGTATTGTGCATGGTAAGTAAGATTTCCTGTATCTAAATCCTTTCACAATCCTTCAGGTTTCAAACTGGGAACATCACCAGTTTAGAAACTAAGGTATGAAGGGACCTGTACAATTAACTGGCTGGTTTGCTGAGTGCAAAGGTCATCACCATCACCAACTTCATACTTGGACACAGCCAAATTCAGGTACTTCTCTCCCCAGGTCACTCAGCTGCAATATAAGGATGTCAAGGGACAGTGAGACCACCTCACATCTGGCTGTTTCTGTTTCCTCACAGTGCTCCATCCGTGTGCAGAAGTAAAAAGTCCATTGTCACTTGCAGAGCAGAGGTTCAGGGGTGTTCCTGAGCCATTTTCTGTGGAAGGAATAGTGAAATAGGGAAAAGCACCATCCCAGCTGCAGGCTACACCTGACATGAAACAGCAGATGGAGTGGGACAGCATCAGAGATACCAACAAAGCCCTGCAGCTAGCAAGCCTATGCACCTCAAATACTGCACCCAAGGGAGTGAATTCCCTGGGTTTCATTTATTTCAAGGAGGAGCTGAGTGTTTAATTATTACAAGTGACTCTTGAGAGAAGCAGGAAGAGGCAGCCACATGAACACACATTTACAACTCAAAAGCCAGTATTGGTGCTGCTAGCAAATGAATTTGTCAATGTCCAGAAGTACCATGTTTGGATGACAGCCATCATTAACCAGCACATTGGAAATACCACTCACTTCTAATTACCAGCTGCTTTGGAAAGTATGAATGTCAGTCTATCTAATAAAAATTATTTCACACACATTGTTACTAAGTACAGCGTAGACAAAATCATTTCAAGCCTTTTCCTTTGACAAATAGCCATGATTTGACAATTCAGATGCAGTCTATACTTATCTAGGCTGTAGTTCAACATAAAATATTTTACTGTCCTTCAATTGTCCAAAATATCAGTTAACAGAAGGAACTTATTGTGGGGTTTTGGAGGAAATGAAATTGATAGATCTTCTCATGCTGAAAAAGCTCTCACTGCTCAGTGCCATCACTGAATTTGCTCTGGTGCATGTCAGTACTATAAACTGGCAATTACACCAGCTATTTGAGATGACAGGCTTTTCAAGTGAGAAATTCAAGAATAGCAGACTTAACTGTTAATGTAAAATATTCCTCTCCAGATTTTTTTTTTTTTTTAATTTTTAGCATATAACAACTCCTGAAAGCAGATATCCCCTGTAGCTAAAGTTTGCCATTTGTGATGGATAGGACCAAAACAGGATAGAGCCCCAAATTCCTTTCACAAGAGAGACTTTACTCTAGTGACTGACAGGAAAAGAGGCACCTTCTCTTTCCTCTCCTAATTCACCTGAGGATGTGGGTAGGGGTAGTCTATACTGCTCTTGACAGCTTCAGCATTACCTGGAAAAGTTAGTCAGTGAAATTGTAAGCTTGCTGCGGAAAAGAAGACAACAAAGATAGGGAGTGGCGTGCCTGAAAAACACCAGTACCTCTGACTAAGGGGAAGCTGGAGAAATGGGTGCACTGGAGAAAAGAACCAGGATGAATAACCTTGGCCAAAGAACAACATAACAGTGCAGAAATGCAGGAGCAATGCCACCTATCAGCAGCAGAAAGAGGTCTGCACAAGGCAGTTCTGCTTGGCAAAACAAAGTATCCCATAAGCAAGGCACTCTGCTGGCCTTTTTGGTCCACTTCCCTTTTTGGTCCACACCCCACTTGTTTCAGTTAAAAGTAAAATCCAGAATATAGGCACTTTACACAAACTGTAGCTAAAATAGTAGGCCAATTCTTCTAAGTATTCCAAGAACATTTTCAGGCCATTTGCTTCTGCAAGAAATGTTTTTCTGCTACTCAAAAGAGTGCTCTAAAGGCAACCGGAGGAGTATTTGTGTCGTGAAGCAGACTGATGAGGACTCACTATAATAAACTGCCTCTTGGTGCTGGCTGAGCAGCAGGGTTTGCAGCCCATGCTGAGCTGCTTGCTGCGGTATTAGGGAGGCTGTGGCCCCGAGGTGCAGACCCAAGCAGACCCAGGTCTCTACGGCCAAGGTCACCTCACCAGCAGAGGTATTGCACGTGGCCTGCCTCCACGCACAGCAGTGCACACAGTGCTCTGCAAGCTGTCAGCCCTGGGTGTTCTGCCAGGCTCACAGGATTAATCAGTAAGCTGAACACTGAGAAGCCATTGTGTGCATGATTCCCAGAGCCTATGGATTGCATGTGAAACCAGGATGATTTGAGGTGCTCAAGCAGAGGTATCCTACAGGGATATGCTGTATTTCTGTGGATGTGGTAAGGGTGAGTGCTGAGTACTGAAATATCATTCCTTTCAAAGTAGCAAGGCGACACCCAGCAGCTGAGACACTGTTTTCAGCAGCTATACCTGAAACCTTACATAGTCCTTACAGAAGAGTTTTGCAGGAATGCAGAGGTTGGGCTTTTTCCTATTTCTGAATGTGAAAACTCTAGCTAGTAAACTAATAAAAGCCAGTAAAACTCTAAACATATACACCTTCAGCATAAACCTGTGAAATCACTTTGAACTTTACAGCTGTAATACTTGGACAGAGATCACTCCATACTTCTTTTTCCTGACTGTGCTTTGTCTCTTTGTACACAAGGTTACCAATCCGTTAAAGGTAAGATTCCTACAGCATAAAAGGACAACAGCAATCTTGTAATAAGTCCCATTTTGAGGGGGAGGAGAGGGTAAAGTGAAGACAGTTCTGGGTACAATGCAGTGCCCCAGGCCACCTCCTGGCCTTTGCAAACACTCATTATTTTTTCCATAGCCTATGTCAGTAGTAAATTTCCTACAGCTGGCATGGCATCCTGTGGGACTCAACAGGCTGAAGCAAGCCCTCCACAGAACCTCCTCCCACCCTTGTACGTGCTCTGCACTCCAAGGTATCCCTGCCTTGGGGAAGCCTGATTCAGTGCCTCTGCCAGACTATTAAAATCTTAAAATCATAAAATGTTAAGGGGTTGGAATGGACCCTAAAGAGCGTCTAGTCCCAACATCCCCTGCCAAGGGCAGTAGGCTGTATCACAGGCCTCAAATATGTTAACTCCCCCACTACATTTGCCTTTATCATTCACCCCTCAGATTGATCACCTACTTCCGTCGGTTTCCACATCCTCCTCCTGCAAATTTTTATCTTCCATAATAAAGGCAGAGGCTTCTCAGTTGTAGGACTAAGTCAAACCTTTGTCCTAAACACTTGCTCTTAACTCTGTTTCCACAGGCAGCCCCTGTTCTTCATATTTTCATGTTAGAGAGATCCAAAAGCTAATTAGTCACCTCTCTGCTGTGGGCACTAAATTCTCAGGCAGAGTACCCCATGAAACTCACCTATTCTGTTTTCATGGCATAGGATTCCACTGCTTTCCTGAAGCTGCTCCGTATCCATGCCATATTTCACACCTCAGCTGGAGCTGACTCCCTCTCCCACCTTTTTCCCTTCTCACAGCCATCACTTTTCCTCTCTTCAAAACTACTGCCTGCCACAGTGTACAAGTGCAGCAGGTCAAGGCTCTGCCTCTGAGCTCCTCCAGTCCTTGGTGGCCAGAAGCACAGCTTTGTGGTGTTTTCATTGCAACACAAACCTTCTTACATGAATGAGTACTCTCCACACCTAGACAGAATTTATAGCCATCACTCATGAAGGCTGAGATTGCCACCAACTGCCCTGGTGCTTTGCAGGTGGATTAGCACATACTTTTTTGAAAAACTGTTCCAGGGTTTCATGTAAGAAAGAACCAAGCTGCCTCTGCCTTGCCAGATCTCCAAGCGTTGCACTTGGTCCAGCACTTTCTACCCAGACAGAAAGTCCTCCATCCAAGCAAATTCCTGATACCAGAATAATCCAAGAAGGCTTTATACCAAATTGAGGATGTGGCAATACAAAGAGCTGCAAAAAGCAATTTATCTTTCTGTGTGGCAAACTGCAGATTTACAGCCTTCCTTGTTGGAACTGGTCGCACTCGCCTACTTCTAGTGAAAAATTCTGGTGGCTCAGGCACATTTAAGCACAGAAACACATCAAGACCCATGCAGTCTTGAACAGGTTGCTGAACCCCTGCTACTGCAGTACTTAACACCTACCAAGTAACTGTGGAAAAAAGACCCAGTACTTAGATGCATCATTCAATTTTACTTCAGATTTCTTGCTCGGCTGCCAAAGTGGTTGATAAAAGAGAAACTGAACACAGAAGCGAACATGCAAGTGCTGCTGGAGATAGGAACAAAAAAGCAGATGCTGTAAGCTGTGATACATTGGCAGCTAGTGCTCAGCTTTCTTCTGAATTACAATGTTCCCCAGAGTGTAGTAAATGATGATATGTTGTTCTGATACAGGTACCACTGGAGGAACTCAAGGCATTTTGCAGGCAGTAAACTATTAAGTTGCATGAACACATTTTTTGTCAATTACCTCCTTCTCTAGCAAAAACTTTCTGGTGTAATCCTGTCAAACTCTGTGTGGTTGTGTAACCACTGAATACAACCCAAATTCATATTAAGGAACTTAATTGGGAAGAAAGTGTGGAAGAGTACTTAGAATACTATCTCTATACATTAGCTTTACTATAAACAACCTTTATGCCTGCAGATCCATCCTTCCATTTCTCCTGGTTGTTTGCCGTTATAAATTTAATTTTACACTACAGTATCTCTGGAGTCTGAACTCTAGTCTCTTGATCTCAGCAGAAGCATCAGGATGCTACTGTTTGGTAGGCTGAGGCACACAGCCTGGTTGCTCAGAGTAGCAGAGCATGGGGATGATGAGCTTCTGTTCTTCCTTTGATACACAAGCAAGAATGTCAGTGATGTTCTGGACATGACAAGGATGCTGTTGTTTATTGCTATCATCTACTCAATTTGCAAGAACACTGAGAAATATCTCAATGGGAAATTTTTAAACTTTATTCCTTTTCCAAACTACAGCTTCAGTGTGTAAGGAGGTGAGACCCAGATCAAAGCACATCAGCAGGGAATACTACAGACAGCAAAAAAAGAGAGTATTCCCATACACAAAGCTGCTGTTAACAATCCTTAAAATTCCTGCAACATCTCTGAAGCAAAATACAGTCCCACTGGGAAACACTGGCAGACAGCAAGGAGTTTCAAGCAAAACTAACATTTCCACCTAGCTTAACTGTTAGCACAACAAAGACAGAGACATTTCACTAAGGAGCGCACAACTTCTTCACCTCTGTTCATACAACCATCTTTTGTCCCTGTACAGCAGAAATATCTATTTTCTGTATCTGCATCCCAGACTTAGCACATCCTTTTCTGTCTTCCACTCAAACAAACAAAACTAAACAACAGACACAAAACAACTACCAGCAGCAGGTTTGAGGATAAAATTCTCAAAACTGCCTGGTCTTTCAGTTCTGTGTCAGGGATCTCAGTTCTGAAGCATTTAATGTTATCAAAGTGATTAGGGGCCTAGAGCACGACCCAGGAAAGAGAGTGAGGGAGCTGGGCTTGTCTGGTAAGGAAAAAGACAAGCCTTTAGTTCTTTAGTAGTAACTTAAAAACATTTCAAGGGCGTTACCCAGAAACCTTACCATCAGTTGCAGGTGGAATAACAAGGCCAGGGATTGCACCTTAGGAGATCTGGGCCAAAAAAAAGGAACACGTTTTGGAATGTGCAGATTATGATGCGGCCCTGGATGGGCTCACAAGGAAATAGAAGCGTGTTTAGCTGCCTGGAAGGGTCTGAGATGGAAACCTCACATTGAAGAACTTGCAAAATTGTCTAGGCTGAAGTGCAGAGTGAGGAAGAAAGGGAGGAAGAAGGACACAGCTGGTAGGCGGTGAAGTGGGGGAGTTCAATCATTAAAATAAGTTTCTTGATTCTTGGGATAAACTTTAATCTGTCAGACTATCTCACAGAGGTATATCACTTGTCATGATGACAAATGAATGACATTTTCCTCCCTTGAGGCCATTTGACTTCATCACATATTTTGACAGCTACATGATTCTGAAGACAGCACTTGCCAAGAGATGTCATCAGAATTCACAGATACTTTCTCCACAGATAGAAAAGAAATAGTTTAGCGAAAGTTCAAAAAGAAAATAGTGAAGAAAAACTACCCCATGCCCCTGTGGTTTTGGTTGGGGCTTTATTATCACAAATAATATCATAAACTAATAATTAAACCTTCTAAAAACTATTTAAAATAAAATTAAGTAGAGAATTACACTTCATGAGTTTGATAGCAAGTAAGAAAAAAAAGGGGAAGACTTTAGGAAGTTTTTCAGATTGTTTGTGGTTTTTTTTCTTTCTTTTTTCTTATCTTCTGGAATTGTAAATTCCCACTGTCACTGCCAGATTTTTTTTTCTTTTTTGGGTTAAATTCAGGTTATCTGTACTAAATATGTTNAGTACAATCTACTACTTGTGTGCAACATGTCTTTCGTTAGCTGTTTTGTCCTAGCCTCTGCCTAGACTGTGACCTATCCAGGGCAGCGAATTCCCAATTTGTCTCAACACCTGCAAGTGTGGCGATGCTCGTTTACATCTACATGATGTTCTAGCTTTTATAACAAAAATATATTTTCAGAGCTATATTTCAACCTGGAACAATGGACTAATCAAACTCCATTCACTATCACACTGTTGATGTACAAACATTAATTTACATAGGAAGCAAACAACACTGGAATTACTGCTGTGAAATGGATCACAGGATGCCAGATGTAATATCAGGGTATTTTTAGTACTATACCCCATGGCCCCCTACACCTTGCAGTGTTTTGCAGAATTCATACTTTGAAGTCAGAAATAGCAGTCTCTTTGTTCTTGTCAGGTCAGAAAATTCCACCTGAAAACATGATCAGTTTCAATGGCTCAATGTCCAAAGCAATCTATCTAGCAGAGAGAATCACTTTGCTTCTCTTAAAAGGCAAAATGCCAAGTGGAGCAGGTGTAATTTATTGAGGCTATTCACTTTGTTTATGGCAATTTGTATGTGCGAAGTATAAGGTAACACTGAGAAAATTATTATCCATATTTCACCCAAGCAGCAAAATGGTGTGAAATCCAAAAGCCCCATCTTAATCTCAAGTACTTACTATTTTTGATAAAAGAGTCCTTGGAGTTCTTTCTAATTTACCTATTCTGGAATTTTATATCAGGTAACTGAGAGGAAAGTCTGAAGTTTATACATTGTTATTACAGTATAAAATATTTCAAATTTTAAGACATTTCTTTGCATCCTTACTTGAAATTCACTCACCCTCCTTTATCCCTGTTTTTGGGATATCCAATTCATTCATTTTGTGTATTACAACTACATCCAGGGCATATTCTATTCTGACTACCCCCAACTTGTTAGCTACTTTACAGATGCAGAATATGACTGTCTTCTAAATTTTTCACTGTTTCCCAGGATTGCTTGATCAGCAGTTGGTAGACAACGCAGTAATACACATGTTTTTAAGGCCCCTTTCCCTTAGTTGTTCAAAAGTTAGGCAGTGGGATGTAGAGCTTTTTGGCTCTAAAATTTGAGAGCTTTGATGGTCGGGGAAGGGCAAGAGCACTGTGGCAAGCAAGAAAGAATTGCATGACCACTTAAAATCTTTCTGAGAGCAAATTCCAAGGAAGAGCTGCTTGCTTGAGAAGGCAAGCTGCTTAGGCTGGGATTATGGAGGTAAGGTTTTTTTCTGTGGTTGTTTCTGTCGAGGGAACACTCCATACAGCATAAACGAACAAGCTGTATGTATTAAAATGCCCACAAAATGCCTTTCCCTAACATTCCTTTCCCAGCAGGAAGCCAATCTACCACCCCACCTTCCACCCCCAGTGTCCCCTGCTGCACAGCAGTTTCTCGAGGGAGGCATTCATGCCTTGGTCTAATGATTCTGCCTCTCTGTTATGAAACAGGTTTTAACCTGCACCTGTCAAAGTCATAGTGTAGACAAGACCATCATTACATATTAAAGATCACCATATTGAAGACAAATGAACATTTACTCTGTCAGCCTAACATACCATAAAACTCACTTTTCTCCTCACACATCAGAGACTTTTTTCTTAAAGTAGGCATGCTTTCATTACTGAGGATCCTAAGTAGAACGAGAGGGGAGTTATTTCATACAGGAAGGAAGTTTATACAAAGTCAGATTCGTAGCAAAACAGTTAACAAGTTTATTAGCAATGAAAATACCTGTCACGTAGTGTTTTACAGGTGCACTGTCTAAAGACAACACAAATATACTACTGCTTTGAGGAACGTGTTTTTTTAAAAACTCGTAGAACCTAGAGATGAACTTTTATGATAGTGTCAATCTGGTCATTAAATGCTGCCGATTAGCAGCAGTGAGATGAAAGACACTCTTGGGCAATATCGGGTGCTGTATTTCTCAGTGTTGCATTTCCCTAGGTGTTTAATGTTTTCCTAGGTAAAAAGACGATTTATCACTTCATACATGGTTAAAATTAAAGAGCTGGAAACCTTGTTTTCTTTGATAAGCCTCAAGGCCTCATTTGCCGGATGGCTCTGGGCAAGTTGTTTTCACTTCTTGGCCATCTGCAAAAGTGTAATAATAACACAGATGATGCCCATATTTCTCCAGCATTGCAGAAATGTTGTGTGACATTTGAGAGTCTGCCCTTGATTTCCGTGCATTTTAATGAGTTGGACAGAAAGGTAATATCATGCACGATCACCTGTTCTGCGCTTTTCTTGAATGGCAGTGGAATGAACCTGACATCATGCTCCACAGATTCCCTACAAGGAATAAGTTTCAGTCACATGCAAAAAACTCTTTTGACTTCAGACCTGCTGTGCAAGGACCCTATATGGATACTACCTTAAAGAATCTAAGATACAGCATGGTTTAGGAGAAGTAATCTGAAATGGTGTTTCTCTATTGCAAAACAATGACATGGGGGTGCATCAAACTGAAGAAAATCTTGAAACTGCAAGGGGCAAAACCAGAGTTTATCGTAGAAATGACAATTATCAGTGCCATAAGAATCTGAAATTTATTTCCACGGTGCAATATAACTTCTGATGTCATTTGTACTATGTAACACTTTAACAGCGTGAAGAGTAGGAAACAGCATGAATAGGAGCTTCATATTCCTTGCAGAACCCTTTTTCAATTAGGTCATTTGTACAAATTTAAGTTGACAGTCATGCTAAGGGACATATGACATCACCGAAAACTTAAACTTGTCACTTTCGAAGCAGCAAGGAAACAATAGTACCAATGACTGGGATTTAACTGAGAATTTCGTCATATTCAGTTACAGGTTCTGTAGGTACAAAAGTAGATAAGAAGCACCATTTTCACGAAGAAGAAATAAAACAAGTTTCTAGACTTCCTAGCTGTGTGGGAAGGGTGAAAGACAGGAAAGCTGCAACCCAAAAGCTCTGAAATTGGAGAGAAAACTGATAAACTGTGCTGTGTCTTTCAAGGCATGTGGTGATTTGGAGGGCTCTAAGATGTTCTGGCAAGACTGACGGAGAAAGGGGAATTTGAATGTCACAAAGTAGGAGTTAAGAAGCAACCACGAAGAAATCCACAAGCTGCCTTAGATCCTCAGACCTCTGAAAATCTCTTGGAGACAAATAAAAAACCAAACCCACAGTGAAAACTGCCTGGCATGAAGCCCAACATACTTTTGGAGGAGAAAAAAAAAATACAGTAAAAAGCTATAATAATGTGCTCTGGCTGAAATCTAAACCCATGAAGTTTGTGGTCCCAAATGTTGCTGATTTCATCCTGGGTGTTAACTTTATTTGTTTACTTTGCAACCAAAAGAAAACACACAGATAAAAAAATCCTATTTCAGGAAGTGGCAACATCATAATTCCAAGAAAAACTCAACTGGTGACTTGTATGGCTTGTTTTATAAAATATCTACAGAAATACACAGCTTAGAAAAACAGAGTTGTCTAAGATGAGCACAATGCAACATCTGCGAGGGGTTGTGTAGGTGCACATCTAGGTTACTCACAGTACCCCAAGCTGTCTTCTCCTTCCCAAATCTGTCTCAAGGCTACTGTGCCTTGGCTTGCCACCAATTTAACTCTGTCATTCAGCCAGCTGCTTGGAACAAAACTGCTCAGCCACTGGCTGTCCTGTTAGTCCTTATACCTGCCTCAGTCCCTATTTTTGGCCAAGCAACGTCTGTTTTTTAGGACAGTATTCAAAACTGTGAGAGGAGACCAAAAATTCTCTCACACAGGGAAAGAATGCCAAATGACAGAGAAATCACATGGGTGAAGTACTTATTCTGGGGGTGAGAACTCAATGCACTTTTTTAGCATGCACAGCCCAATACCAAGGCTCCAGGTGAAGTTACTGTTCCGTTACAATATGGGACTCCTGTCACTCTGTTACTAGAAGATAAACTGTCTACACCTGGTGAGCTAACACAATGCTTATTCCTCAGAGACCACTGGCCTATGAAACTGCTCAATGCCCATTGTGTAAGAAGCAGAACTGGAAGTTCACCAGCCCCAGTGCCCTGCCAACTTACTAGATGAGCCATAACATTGGGGTCCCTGACCACTAGGCACCACTGAAGAGACCCACAGGGCAGAAGAGCACATGAGTTAAGGGGAGAGAAAATATGTTAGGGAAATAATTTTCATATGTATGTCTATTCTGGGACAATCAAAGAATATGCATGCAAAATACAGTATGTAAACAAAAACTTTCCTGTACTCATCATGCATGACCTTCACAGGAGCTGTACCCCTGTGCATCTGGTCAAATAAAGAGTGCCTGCTTCTTTATACTGTATTGGTGTTAAGGAGTTTTTTATTTTACCAGAATTTTGGCAACAACTCCATTTTACTTTGTAGATTGACAGTAAGAATTTCAGGTTTCACTTTAAGAAGTTTCTTGGCCTTGTAAATATGCAGCTTTGAACATGGAGTACACCCAAAAGACTCCATCCAGAAATCAAATACAAAAGGATTCAAAATCTATACATAACTGCATCAGTGCTGGTGTTGCAAAGTCCTCTGGTCTAGAAAACCTCCATACATTCAGAAAATTCCAATTCATTGATTTAGTTAGCTCACAGTCAAGACTTTTGCCAAAGCATAATCTGCTACATGAGGAATTTGGCTTGGTCTTTTTCTAGAGTACATTAAAGTATCCCTTTTTTTCCAAACACCCACTTTACAAGTCACGGATCTATTTTTTTCCTAGTAGAATTTTACTAATGTGAGTCAAAATCCTTCGTGGAGGAGCATGCAGTAAGATTATCTATCTGTATTTTTCTTCTAATGGTCACTAAGCTTGTATTCTGACCTAACACAATTCTGTCATATAGAAGTGATGTCTGCAGTAATACCTGACATGGCTGGCTTGTCTCTACCCTTCTAGGAAACACTGAGGTAGCCTCCTGTAGAAGATAATTCAAAGCATAGATCTCTACCCTTGCTGGTATCAGTGGTTGCTTGGGAAGCCATCTGATTTAGCATCCAGACTATTTAGGTGGAAAAACATGCATGTTCTTGAAAATAAGTGGCATGGTAAGCCCATGAGTTCATGAAGCTGTGTATGCTCCAGAAGGTGCTGGCAGCAAAAGCAGCATTGCTCCTACCTCATGCCCTTCTTTCCACATTCTACTCCTTAAGTACATGATGCAAATCCACTTGTGCAGAGACAGATTTACAATTTATGTGAGCAGTATATAGTGCAGTGAAGAGCCAGTGTGGTGCAAGCTTCAAGATATTATAATGCTAAAAGCTCACTCACACAGGTAGTTGGGAGACAGGACTTACTTTAAAAAAAAAAAAGAAAGAAAGAAAAAAAAAGCCAAAAAGCCCTAAAACATGTGGATAAAAAGGTTTTGTATACTTATGCATCTGTTTTCTTTATTGCATACATGTTAAAACACTGAAAGTTAAAGATAAGCAAACTAGCATTAACTTTGCAGTTAATACTAGCTCTCACAAGGTGAGCATCATAAGCCCTGATGTCCACC
Organism: Pachycephala philippinensis; assembly: GCA_013397055.1. Classification (NCBI taxonomy): domain Eukaryota; kingdom Metazoa; phylum Chordata; class Aves; order Passeriformes; genus Pachycephala; species Pachycephala philippinensis. The sequence continues at coordinate 49,702 of VWZT01012341.1, read as the reverse complement.
ACGGAATAAGAAGGCTGCTGGGGTGGCAAAACTGTGCAGCCAGGTAGCTTTTTCCGTGGCAGGAGTGGAGCAAACAGAAATAGTATGAGTTACTGGTACCAGACCTTGTTCTGAGAAGAGACCTGCCTCACAAGTGCTGCCTGGACTATGAAAGACTGTATCAGACGTGTGTTGGGTCGGACAGCTCGCAAACCTCGTTCTTCTTCCTTTAGTTATTTTTTCAAGCCCACGGCATAGCTGTCCTCAGTCCCGTCAAATTCACATGCTGACGCTTTCAGGTGCCGTGACCCTTCCAAAACGCCTGGGGCGGTACCAGTTGTGCCACCAGGGGTCAGGTTGAACACAGCACAACCGAGCTCGGCTCGGAAGCCTTCTCGGTGCAGCGTGCGGGCCGAGGAGCTGCCCGCAGAGTGCCCGCAGGTGCGGAGGGGCCGAGGCCGGGCGGAGCCGGGACAGCGCGGGGCTGGCGCTGCCGGCAGAGCGCGGCCCGGGGCGGCTGTGCCGGGCTGCCCGAGCCGGCCCGGGCTGCTGAGGCCATCTGCTGGCCACGCCGTGTCCCAGCCCCGGCCCCGGGACAGCCCGCACACACCTACCTGCGCCCCGCACCTGCTTCTTGCTGCGGAAAGCTGGCTCATGGCTTGGAAGCCATGAGAGCGCGGACCGTGGGGAGCAGCCAGCAAAAGACCAAAGTAGGCATGTACACAGTCCCCCTGGCCCTCCTCCACCTGGCCTAGTAGAAGTCCTGGGAAAAGAAGCTTAGGAGGGAGGTTTATTCACTTCAGCTCTGATGCCATTTTGATGTTTGTCTTTTTTCTTTTGTGTATTCTCTGTATTCTTTGCACATGTATTTGGAGCCCTGTAGCCTATTCTTGTATTCTAGCTAGTTTTCCCAGTACTTTCCCATGCTCTTTCCCTAGGCAGAAAAACAAACATATTCCAAGGGCCGCTATCCTATCTTGGTTCTCCCTGGCTACTAAGGTTGAAAAACAGCTCTTCAGACACATTTTCATCAACAAAGTACAGTCCCATCTGAGCAGGGGGGAAGACTTAGAAGGGGCTTGAGCCGGGGGGGAATTGCATCACCACTTGTGTTCCGGATTGGTGCTTTTTGTCAATTACGCTAATTTACCAAACTTATAAATTGTATGCACCCCCATGTGGGTGGGCTTTTGTGGACCTTCTCCATAACTGGCCCTGGAGGCCTTCAAATAAAGATCCACTTTTATATTACCTCCTTACTAAAATTATCTTGAGTTTCATTTCCAGGTTGAGAAAAAGGCAACAGCTCAAAGGGCCTTTGGATGTTCCTTCCTTACATATTCAGCACAGGGATGAATATGGGATGCAACTCAGCAGAAATTTTGCATGTTGGAAAACAGTGCTTATTATGACAAGTGAATCTGTGCTGGCACCTGTTATTGCTGCAGGGGTGGGTTGTCACTCTGGCAATGCCCTCCAGGTGAGGGTAGTGGGTGACACAGTGTGGGCACCTGCTTGTGCTAGTCCTGGAGTGATCCCACAGCAGGCTAAATATGGGACAAGGAGGCAGGGGACCACTCGCTACTCTCACTGATGTCCCACACTTAGTCATTTCAAGGAGCTCTGAACCCAGATGTTTCCTGTGAACTGAGAGAAACCTACAGTACTGAGCACCACTGTGACTTGGAGTCAGATCTCAGCACAGCAGCTCTCCCAGAGAGCCAGAAGGAGAGCAAACTTACAGGTTTTCAAATCATTGTGCATGTTAAAGTGCAGTTACTTGGCCAATGTAAAATCGAAATTATCAGACAATGGAAGCCCCTCAACAGTGTGACATAAACTAAGAAAATTCAAAACATCTAAACCTTCTGTTTTTGAGATTCCATGTTCATGAATGACTTACATTTGCCAGTCAGTTGTACTGAATAAAATTTTAAGATGTATCTTGAAGAACAACAGAGGAGTTCCAGAGAAGTGCTACTTCTGAGATACATTTAAAAATGGGATTTGATTGCTTTTGAGTATGTCTACCCTAAATTCCATTTTGTAACACTGCTGATGTGGTGATCTCAATATTTACAGGAAGTGGTATTATATTCTATTAGGTGCATCTACCTAAGCAGATGATACCACTTTGTTTGGTTTCTGACCCCACCTCCCCGTTTCATGATGTGTAATCTCTTTTGCAAACAGATAATTTGCTATCTGAGACAAATAAACTTTTCACAGTGTTGCAGAAACGGTGTCACAGCTGTGATGGCCTCAGCTGGTACAACCATTTGTTCCGAAGAGAGTTTTACCTCTCCCTACAGCTCTGACCTCGCTTTCACCCACAGATAACTTTTTAGGAACCCAGCCTGATCTCTCTGAAAGTGCTGGTGCAACCTTGGCTGGACACAGAAAATTTCCACATGAAAATCAAACTCTAGTCATGTGTATTAGCTCCAAATGTCTTCAGACCTGGTTGCTCAAGGTAATGGCCAGTCTCTTACTGTGAGCTACAAGATATACCATCTGCTAGACTTAAACTAAAAATGCCTTGATTAAAGAAATGCTAGCAAAATCCTGATAATTAATGAATAATATCATAATTCAAATTTGTATTGCCTGCAGTTCACTAATTGTGCCCGTCTGTCTCTTTTTTAAATTGTTACCTACATTCTATTACAAATCCCTTTATTCTTGCATACCAGCTCCTTACTCACTATTTTTGTACACTGTAATAATTCCCGAGACACCAAGATGTTGCATGTTATTTTTTCTCAGCCATTTTCCTTTTCACAACCTTCCTCCTTACTGTAGTCCATCAGCTTAGGCTGACGGATTTGTGCATTTGGAGAGAAAATTAAAATGCACTGGGAATAAAAAGGAGCAGAGGAAGAGGGAGAGAGCAGAGCTGATCCTGTGACAGACTTCTCTCATGACCTCAGGAGTACTCCTACTTCCCTTCACGTTGCCATACCTAACAAAACCCCATTTGAACCTTACGATCTACATTTTTAGATCATCATGTTCAGTGGAATTCTGACTGACAGGAGCCTCAGTACATGAATTTCTGTAACAGGCATACCATACAGTTTTTTGCACTGCAGATTCTTGTGGTGTGATGGTGCATCAAGCAATTCTTCACTGCATGCCAATGTTACCAGGTTTCATAAGTAAAAAGGACTCCAAACGGGAATAGCAGATGCTTTTAAATAGATAAACCAAAGTTTTGTGGAAATCCCAATAAATTCAGCATTACTGGGTATGAAACATGATGCTCATTTAATATGAATCAAAAGCAGTGCCAATAAACCACCTTACCACAGGAAGTAACACTCCTACACTCTTATTTTATTTGATCATGCCTAGTGACTCTCAACATCACTCCAACAAATGTTAAGGTTTACAAATGGCCAAAGGGAACATTCCCTTCTGATACAAAGTGACCTGCCCTGACAGTGTACTTTGAACAACTAATTTCATGGAATAGTCAATGGAGCAGAAAAGATCCACACCTCTCAAAATTAATGTATTGGGTGCTTACATTGCAAGGTTCCAAGAATCACCTTCATGCATCATCATCCAATGTACACAAAGGCAAAATGTCCGATGGTTGCTAGACCACTGAGTGGAACTGCTCAGGACAGAACTATCCATCATGGATGGACCTTTCTAAAATTTTGCTTACATTCTTAGGTGAAATTAACAGCAAAGCAAAGGTCATCAAGTACTTTAAAGGCACTGCTAGTGCTGGAGAATGGGGCCCATTAGAGATTGTGCAATTTGGTTTTATTTGCTGATCAGAAAACCACTCAATGAAGATGCTCCTTTCCCTTTTTGGGAGAAGAAGGCATTGCTGTTTATTTCTTCATTCCTTTGAACTTAAGCTATTTATAGAGTGATGTCCTACTCCGACTAATACCACATACCTCATAAGGAGAGTAAGATCAACGGTGTGATATGAATACCAATTTCAGCACCAGGAAATAAGCTATTTCTTTCCCTAACAGGATTTTAAAAAATAGGAAGAGTCAATCTGATGTTGGCTTAGAAATACAAAGATCTGCTAAAATATTTCCATGCACACAATGAAAAATAACCATACGAATCTGCTTTCATACAATATCACAGGACCATAAATATATCTTAATTTTTAGCAGGGATTCCAGAGAAAATTAAATGTGTTCCATCCCTGCCTTGTAACAGCTTTTAAAACCACACAGGCCAACTCCATCTAAATTTGACTGCAGGGTAAGTTCTCAAGTCATCTCTTTAGAGCTCTAAAAGATTCTAAAAGATTTGTGAAAAGCAGAGGGCAAAATAACACTGCCAAACACCAATCTGTTCCTCTAAAAAAGGCTGGGCAAGCACATTATTCAGTGCTGGAGAACTCCTACAGAAATCATTCTACAGGCTTCAAGAATGCCACAAAACTAGGAAAAGGCTCAAGTGCTCTGCATTTTTAGACATTAATAATGCAGCCAGAAGCACAAAGGCCTGCTGGATCATGTCAAAAGGAGCTCAATTAAGCATCTAGAAAGCGTCTAGAGCACAAGTCACATGAGAATTGGCTGAGGTAGCAGGGGGTGTTTAGCCTGGAGAAAAGGAGGCTCAGGGGAGTCCTTATCACTCTCTACAACCACCTGAATGCAGGGTGTAGCCAGGTGGGGGTTGGCCTCTTCTCCCATGAAAGTAGTGATAGGAAAAGGAGAAATGTCCTCAAGATGCACCATGGGAGATTCAGTTTGAATACTGGATAAATTTCTTCACTGAAAGAATAGTTAATCACTGGAACAGGTTGCTTAGGGAAGTGGTGGAGCCTCCATTCCGGGAGGTATTAGAAAGACATGTAGATATGCTAGTGAGGGACATCGTTTAGTGGTGGACTCAGCAGTGTTGGTTTAATGTTTGGACTCAAGGATCTTAAAGGTCTTTCCCAACCTAAACGATTCTTTGATTCTATGCTTCTAAGAAATTGTACTGCTATTTTTGAAGAAATTTTGAACAGAACCACAAGACCCTGCTCTATAATTCATGGACAGTAGTCAGTACAGAGACCTATTGATTTCGCAGGCCAACAGGAAAGAAAGAATCTAAAATACGCATCTGAGGAAAAACAGCAACTACAGAAAAAAGAGTAATGAGCTTCAGTGGAGAGTATAATGGAGAGAAGAGTTGTCCTCAGTCCTGGCTCTGAACAGGAAAGAAATGTTTTTCAGACAGAAAAGTATTCTTCAGTTGGGCTGGACTTCCCGCAGGTCCTTAAACTGTCATAGCAAAAATCAGATCCTCTCTAGAAAGACTGCAGGTCATTTGTGTTGTCTTCTACTGTCTGTGACCTTCATCATGCTGTGAACAAAACTCTGTCAATACCTTTCTGCCATAAACAGCATTTAAAGTCAGGATAACTTTCTAATCTCTCATGCGAGGATGAACTAAATCTATATATGCATAGCCCAATTTACGGTGATATTTATTCCCGAAGACAAAGTAATAAAGTCACGTAGCATAGTTCTAAATCCGTAATAGAGCCCAAGGAACAAAAAACTGTCTCTGTTCTCTACTCGGTGTGTTATTGAGGTAAATTGATGACTCCCACACAGTAATACAAGTCACCAGTGCAGTCAGCTTATCAGTAATTAGCCTTGCACAGACATAAAATAAAAAGAAAATTAATTCGTGAGTTTTAAAGCTTCTGTTCTCTTAGGGACAAATTGTATCAGCATATGGGCATGTGTGTGACTTACAGAGCCGTCTTAGTGCTCAAGGGAGTGAAAACTTTCCCTATACTTCACTGAAAGGACATGGAAACAGCTGATAGACTGTTTGGGACAGAGGGAACCCCAGATTTAAATTTCCAGATGGCTTGTGAAGCTCCCTTTCATATGTTCTCTAGGGATAACACCTCAGTATTTGATAACTTCTTGTTTCCTGACTCTTTTTCTGGCTTGCAAGGGAACCTCATAAAAATTACTTTCTTAGTGCCATTAGCTCGCTTTTTCCACCTTGTAAAAAGCAGATATTTATACTGACTTCTTTCCAAAAATTCTTCCAGATATGTCTGGGTTTTGCAATCAGTGTTTTCCCCACCACTTCTACAAGCAGATATAGATTCCAGTATTTCAGCTTGAAAATCAGATTACATGCCTATGTCAACAAAGAGGATGATGCAAATCTAGTGAAATAAGATATATAATGAGTATCTTAAAGCTGAATATATTTGTGTAAAGCAAGCTTTCAGAAGCAGTTCTGGCTCCATCAAAATATGCATTAAATTTAAAAGGCTGTCAACTACATGTAAGTCTTATCTTCTAGCACTGCAAGAAACTTGCCCTCTGCTAAACCCAAACTGTCCCCCAAAGATCATTTCAAAAGTGAGTAAATAAGACAGTGGCCCAAATACAGGACTAGGAGTGAGAGATAGCAGTGGGGAGGGCAGTCAATTGGCTGCCAGTGCAATGCATCCAGCCTGAAAACAGAGGAACTCATATTTTAACTCTTGCTTGTGGCTCCTGGGAACCCAACACCAAGGGTGGAGGAATCCCTATGTATAATACTGCCAAAAAGCACAACTTCATCTCACCCTCCACTGACTCAAAAGAAAAGATACTTTAAATAGGTGCACCCTGGTTTAACTCGTGAGGAAGGATATTTCAGTCACTGATACCTATATAGGTTTGTAGCTGACAGAGCCTACCATTACAAAGGAGACTATTGAGAAATAATGAAGGGCGAACACATCCATCTTACTTCTTTCAGACATAAATTTTTCAGACATTATCTGAGCAAAAGTCTCTCCGCTATCCATAGGGTGACAAAACTATTACTGCTGGCACCTCCAAGTGAAAATAGCTCACAACACAGAAACTGAGACACTGAGAGATACAAAGAGTAAGAAATTATCTTGTTGCAAGAAGTAAAAGGGCTGTGGGTTTCTCTGGTTAGAAATTATGTCCTTGCCCTTTTAGAACATCTGTGAATAATAAAAGCAGAAAATCAGATATGCTTAACACCTGTTGCTTGTTTTGAAGCATTCAGTAAAGAAATGCCCCAAAACATCCTATTCACCTGTGCTACCACATATCTAAATCAAAAGCAGCACCTGGTCTTCTATAATATTTTGCCCACCTTTAAAAATGTGAAGACCATGTATACATGACCATCCCACAGCTGCTTACTTTATAACTGGCAAACAAAAAAGCAACCTTGTTCTGGCTAGGCACTTCAATTACGTTTTAAAAGCATACTGTAGGTTTGTTTCCCATGCCATCTTAACTGTTGATTAATATGAACACTCAACACAAGAAGAGAATACAAAAACAGATAATACAGATGGTGTTAAAAACAAACAGAATGGAGGAGATCTCTAGCTTGAAAATGCACAGATAATTTCCAGTTAGTGCTACTATGCTTCAGTACACCAAATCAATACTTCTTTAAAAGGATATATTGGTACTTTTTCTAGCTCTATACTCAAGGCTTTCTGGCGTATTTCCTCCCTCCTTTCTCACACCCACTTTTTATAAAAATACACTGACAGCAGAGAAAAGATTAATTTTTCAAATTCTAGGAAGTCACTAATGTTCGGTTAGACATGCCACATAAAAGGACGGGCAACTGCACGGGCAAGTAAGGGTCTTCAACACTGTGACTTGGCACAGGTAAGTTTTGCAACGATTTAAAATCACTAGATGGCGATGTAACAAGCAGCTTTACAAGTACTGCAGATGCACTCAGGACAGAAAATTCGTTTTGTGCAAGGAGAGATAGCTCATTTCAAGTGGAAGAAGTGAGAACAGATAGAACATAACAGGAGAACATTTTATTTTGCTTTAAGTGAACTGGAATAAAGGCTCGATTTGGATTAAAAATGTCAGTGGAATATTTTGAGTTAAAAGACTTCTCCAAAACCTGCATAAAAGGATTATTTTTAATACAGGTTCTAATTTTGAATGGCTCTATAAGGAGCTGTTAAGTAATGGAAGAAACACTACCACTGTGTCCCAAAGATTTCCTGAAGCAGACTGTGACACAATGACACTATTCACTGTGTGGCTGCTCTTTGAAATAAATATTCTTTAAAACTATTTTACCCTCCAAAATTCCCTCAGAAACAAGACACAAAAACAAGGTGAAAATCTGAGGCACTTTACCTTAAACCTCTAAATAAACAATTTTCCATCTGAACCTGCTAAAATTACTATCATTGAAGTGATGCTTTATTGAGGTTAATGGGATAACTCATGAGCACTCACTTGTCACTGCCAATAAAGATGGGTTATATGCTGACTTAAACAGCAAGTATTTGACACCTATAAATTAGTTGTGGGAAATTACTTCCAAGTACGGGACAACAGCTGCTGCATGTCCATGCAAAACTGCAGAAACCTAAGATGGGGGGAAAAAGGAAGAGGAACGTGAAGCCCATTCCGTAGTGTGAGGGGGAGAGTTGAAACTTATGACAGACAAAATGCTGCTAGAGACTCAAGTCAAAGATAAATTATAATTCCACGTAACTGTTGGTATCAGAGAAAGCTCCAACCAATTCAGTGTCTGCAAGTTCTGTGAGTGAATACTGTGACTTCCCTCCTTTCCAGGTCTACTGTGGGCTTCTTTTCTGGGCTATCTAAGGAGTGTGCATCAACTAGGTTAGGCATAAATTTCTGTATGCAGAACAATGGCTTTGGGATATCACATCGCAAAGCAGCAGCTCCATATGTTATGGTACTTCCAGAGCACAGAGAAGCAGCCAAAGTTTCTACATGGAAGCTGGGAAGGGAAGCTCCCTGGGCTGGATGCAGGGGAGGGGGCACATTGTATTGGCAACATCATTATCACCACAAAGAGAAGTCATATGAGAAGGGCTGCTGCAGAATGGATGAGATGAAATAAAAGAAGTTAACACACAAAGCAACTGGTTTTGAGGAAGGAATTCCTGAGATGAAGCTTCTCTCCTTTTTGAAAGCTTGACAAAACATTTATTTCAAAATACTTTAGGTTTGGTTTTTTTTTTAACAAATCCAAGTGTAATCTGTATTATCAAATCCAAGTGTACGCTGTGTAATCTGATTAGTAATGTCTGTAGATTCGTGCCCCACTCTTTTGATTGACAACATTCAAAAAGATCTTTGCCTTAAACATCATCTAGAAAATGTGTACCAAGATAAAAAGTTTTCACTGTCTTTTTGATAGTGAACGTTTAAAGCTTCACCTATGAAAAGAAACTTTCATCATTTTGTCTTTCTCAGATGGTTGCTGGTAGAGTGTGAAAAAGAGTTCAAAACTTTCTGTTCAACTCCATGTTGCCTTATGACAACTATCCAGCTATTAATGGCTAGTGCAGCTGAATTGGCAAGGATTTCTCAAAAAACCTTCTGCCAGGATTCAGCTGACTGCTATGTTCCCTCGATCAGAGGGAGCAGAGAAATGCAGAATCTCCTAAATGCAGATATATCACGCTTCACAGTCAGAAAGCCTGCAACCTAAGTTAGGTTAGTGGAGCAAACCAAGGTCATTAACATTTTCCAGTAGCTGAGGCTTCTGAAAGAGAAAGTAAGGGCAACATCCTGCCTGCCTTCTAGTTTTAGTGGATTTGATCTGACAGCTGAGAATAACACTGAAACTATTCACCAGTTAGTCCCACAAATAAGTTAGGATTACAGGATGATCCTGGTGGTTGTGCTGGAAGCTTGAGAATCACTCCCCAGTGCAGTATGGTAAATTGGATATAGATGATACAAACACAAGTGTACCATTTTTGAACTACACAAAAACCTGAGAAAACGTCAGTAAAGTGCAGAGTTGTAGTACTGTCTGCAGTCACTGTGTTTTCATGAAACAGAATCTTTACTCCTCCTAAAACAGTACTCCAATAGTATGACAATCTCCCTTTCCTCCAATAGTTTGCACACAGTTAGACAAGAAGCAGGGCAGTTCTGAAGGAAAGGAGTCAAGCAAGGTGAGATCAGAAACATGGCATTTCCTCCCTAGAGAAATAGTTGGGAATAGCCTGTGCAGATGTAAAACCTACATTTCTGCCCAATTACACTTTGTCGTGTTTTTTAAAAGATAACATATGGGTAGGTGCTTGAAAGTATAAGAAAACTGATAAAAAGTGATCTATCTGAGCAGGAAATTTCGGGAGTCCTGGTGCTGGGACTCCTGGGAGTTCTGGTACCTTAAACACCCCTCTAGTCATCCCCAGGAAGTCATATGTTCTCTGTTACTAGAGAATCCAAGTGCTCATAATTTTCTCATCAGTCTATGAGAGCAGAAGAATTATTACCCGTTTCCTCAGTTTTTTGTTGCAGGAAAGCTTGAAGTATTTAAATCCTGGTTCTCACATACAGTTTAGACTAGAGATACTATCAATGATAGTCCAAAACCTGAATAGTCGTGAGGATTAGAGACAGAATCCACAGAACCTGTCCACATCATACACAAACGCTGGAGCTGGACAAACAAACAAAAAACCCAAGACCACAAACACCAACAAACCCAGTAGTACTTTGGTTCTTTAGGTCCTGTTTAACCACCATATTCTGCGAGTGCTTGAAGACCATTGCCAGGACTGATTTCCACTAGCTCATCTTGCTTCTAGTCCAGGTTCACAAGTTTTTTGTGGGAGGGTATATATGATATTGGAGTCCAGTGTCTCGATACCTTCTTGGATCTGATTTTGTAAATTGCCACCCAGACAGTTTCTGAGGATGTCTTTGTGTAAAATAGACACTGTTTTTATTTTCTCAGAATACAGCCCATACCTCTCAGTTAAGTTATTTGTTTTAGTACAGTTGGCTCTGCCTGACTTTTTCTGTGTTAGAAACAAGAATGGAAGACATGGCACCTTTTCAGAAATCTGTAAAAATAACAGAAAATGCAGGCATCTCCCAGACCTCTGTAAAAGTAAATTGGAGAGCTCCCAAATTGCTTAACTAAATTATGTATTAATCACTTCTCATGCAAACTTTTTTAGCCTGAATAGGTGTCTCAGACAGATAATTAGGATTGCAGTTTTTCTCCGGATTTAACCAGATTGTGTAAATAGCAATTTACCAAAGAGAGAAAACCCAAGTCTTTACACAGCCTTGTAACTTCTGAAATGGAAGGGAAATATAAAGAGGAATGAAACAGGAAATCAACTACATTGATTTAATATGTGGGGATTCAACTTTTGTGAAAGAAACTAAATTGTCAAAGATCCAACAAGGACATTTTCTTTCCTTACCAGAGATGCGTATTGACACACAGTTCTCATAACACATGCAATGATACCTCTTTCAGCTTTCAGGTGTACTGAAACAAACCAAAAGGTTGAGATTTAGCTCTAACAGGAAAAATTCTGTTGTCAATTTCCTCCTTAATTCACTAGTCCAGAAATATCAGGACACTTTTCAGACCCAACCAGACAAAAAAATTGCCATAATCTACATGGCTTTCACTGTGGTTTTCCACACACGTTTCTGTTTCTGTTCCTCTGTGAGACTCACAGATAGCAAATGCATGCAGGACACTACATACACATAAAGGATTTGGCATAATGGTAGGAAATCCTAGGGCTGGACAAGGCATATGACTTCCAAAATTATGAGACCTTGAAGTATTATGGGTGTTCAATGCCAGACTAATTGTTGAAGCCAAAATTGTTAACAACTACAGGCCACATGCTACTCACAACTTTTGTGGCTGGATCACCTCTTCCTTATGCATTATATGGAGCAGAATTCAGCCTTCAAGGACCCTGATAACCTCTGGCAACTTACAGGTACCCATTAACTTCACAGCCACTTAGGCACACTAAGAAATGAAACTGCAGGCTTTCAGGTGTTCAGCTTCACATTCAAGTACTGAACAGCTGGAACTGATGTGGTACAAACATGTCATTGTTAGGCTTAGGTGGCCTAGTTCAACTGCCAGCAATGCAAGAGGGAAAGGAATTGCATACACAGGGAGGTGACCAAACTTCCTTTTCTGCCTAGGTCCTCACAGTTGGACTTTTGCAAGCTTAGAAAACACAGTGACACTGATTAACACTTAAATTTTGGTGAGAGACTTCACCTGTGTGCCACGGGACTGGCATTTCTAGTACTCCTGATCATCTTTCTTTGTCCTAGTTGGTAAAAAGCCCCCAACCATACTGAGAGATCATATATCAAAATAACCACACTTTTCCCTTTGCTGCCTTGTTAACAAACTCCTGATACTTCTCTAATCCAGCAGACTGAAGCAAAGCCTTTCAAGATACATGTTGTCATTCAGGACTGACAGTCATGTACCAAAGCTGGCCAAAACTAATTTGTGGGAAAGGTGATGGTTTCTCTGCCAGCTTCTGCTGCAATTATGAGTCATACGGAAGGCTGAGAGTTTGTTAACAAAACTAACTAAAACTTAAATGTGCTGCATGCATCACTAGGCAGTATGGTTTACCATTTATTCAAAGCCATTCCACCAGCAAATGACAAAAAGTGTGCACAACTGCAGTGTGCACACCTGGCAGCACTTTCCAATTGGTTCTTGAAAGCATTCATAGTGCCAAGCAGACAGCATTCTTGCTAGACCACTGATGATAATTAATCTGATAGGATGCAAACTAGCCGATTAAGAGTTTTCTCCTGAGTCTCACCTCCAATGTGATTTTCCTGATCCTTTCATGCTTTGTGGCCTAGCTGCCCTTTTCTAGTTATCTCCTACCACCAGAGCAGGACTAATCAGTGCTTTAATAAAACAGAGTTCATTAAAGCTGACTAAAGTCAAGAACCTTTGTTCATTAATTGCTTTGAAATTGTCCACACAGATCTTCAAGGTGTTTGTATGCACACTGTGAATTATTCCATATGATTTTGCTTGTCCTCTTTAAACAGTGATTTAGACTATTTACACAGATTATAAACACTACAATCAAATACACAATTTGAAATGTGGGAAGTTGCGTGAATTCCGTGTCTTTTTTTCTCTAACCATGATGCGATAATTTATGTCACCAAGAAACTGAAGAAGTGAAAATTTTATAATCAGGGGAGGTACTTTGAAACAGTCTTTTGTGAATCTTCAAGCTCACAGTCCCCTCTTTTTCCAATTAGCTTATCTCAGTATGGGTAGAATTTACAGACACTGGCAAAAAAAAAAAAATTAAGAAAAAGCATGGGAG
>VWZT01012341.1:18000-36535 GCA_013397055.1 Pachycephala philippinensis | reverse complement strand
ACATTTTCTATTACATCTTTGGTTCTCGAAGCCTAGTGCATAACCAATAAAGGCAGATGACTAAGGCTAAGCACATCAACATGTCAAAAGTATCTTCCATTATTTCCGTTTTGTCTCTTCATTATACTCAGTTCTACTTGCAAGAAACATTACACGAATTTTTTTTTTATTGGGAAATATTGTTCATTCTTTGATAAGCAATTCCTCCAACATTTCTGTAATGGCAAATTCAAAGTTTCAGCAGGCTGCATTCTGGGAGCAATGCCAGCAACAGACTGGAGAATCTAGGGTAGCTTTCAGTATCTCTTCACTTCCATATGGAGATACCTCAAAACTGAAACAGAGGTGTGCTATTTAGAATCACAGTACAAGCTCAGTCCCCCCCACTGAAGTGACACACAGAACTTGGTCACTGAAGAGAGCACATGAACCACCCACTCCTCTGCTGTGTTGCTGTTTCCTGGTTTTATTCAGACATCTGTCAGTGATTATTAGCCACAACAACTGTAATGAGCTAGATATGATTTCTGTTTAAGGAGTGCTAAGTGCAAGTCCATTTTTGGTTCAGATTACATGCATAGGCTCACTGGGTGAAAAGCAGCTGTCATCACCAAGGTTTATGAGAAGAGCTGTTGACTGCCTTCTCCCAGCAGTGGTGCAGACTGGACTACCTGTCTTAGCAATGTCGGCAACATTTCTCACAAACAGGACACAAACAGGATGTGGCAGCCTCCAGCATTGTCCATCCCCTATCTCCCACTATACCACAGCTTGTCTGTGAAGGGCATGCATGGGAAATCTGCAGGATCCACCACTGTCTATCGCATGCCATAAATATCCTTGTGAAATCCTGGTGGTATTTTCATCTCCTGCGAAAGGCTTGATTTCATAGCTGGTGCCAGAGCAATGCAAAAGTGGCTAGCCTACTTTCTCATCAGAACATGAAGAGGACAAAAGTGCTTCAAAACTGCTTCTGGGCCAGGCCCCCAACCAGATCCCAATGTTTTCATCTGGCAGACAGCTCCTTGTACCTGTGGCTTTGCCTTTGTTGCTTGGTAGCCTGGTTTTTCAGGGCTTTCTCTCCCAGCTACGTGGTTCCTGCTGGCAGGTACTGATGTAGTGCCTAAACTAATTGTATGGCCCCTGCACAGCTTGCCCCTGTCCTCTGCTGGCCAGTGGCTGGGAGGTCAGCACACTGTTTCAGCTCAAGCCACTCAAGAGACAAAGCAAACCACATTCTTGTTCTCCTGAAGGCTGCACAGCGTAGGAGAGAGCAGGGCCTTTTCATAACCCACAGATTCTGTGCATAGAATATATCCTCCCAGAGTTATGATTTTCCTCATAGTTACAGCTCTTTGAAGCCAGCCTATTTGCTCTGCTAAACCCTGCAGCTCTGCCTATCTGCAGCAGATTTATCAGATACTGCTATAATCATAATGCATTTAAATTTATTTCACTGAAGTTATAGGGAGAATGGCACTCTTGGGATGAGCTATCCAAGCTGTGGATAGCTGTGAATATCCAAGCTGTGACAAGAGTCAACTCCAGCAGAGCAACAGAACACTTGAAGGTGCAATATCTTTTTCTTCAGGAAAAGCAGCTTTGCTGGTCTATGGGAAAAACTTTTTGGTGTCTGCCTTAGATGTGCAACGAGCTGCACAGCTGCTGTGCCATGATAATTCTTCTATGACTGATAATGGCTTAGCTTAAGAGGAAACCCTTCTGAAAAAACATGAGGAGAGCTCAAAAAACATGGGAAAAATAATACAGCCTGAGAATATAAACACATGATCTGGACTTCAAAACACTCATAAGAAATGAAAAACTGTCAGCTAGCAGGACAATCCCTCCTTAATGTTTCTCCTGCTTGGTCTGAGAGAAACAAGAATAATGTAACAATAAATTCCCTTTATGATCCTCAAAGACTGGCAAACGCAGAGTTTCTTAACAGAAGATTTAAGGTATGCTGGAGAGCTCGGTATGAAAAGCATCTCCCATTGCACACTTTCAATGTGAAGAAAGCCTGACCTCCCCCCTGTTGAAGTCATGGCAGAAATCTTTCTCACAGTATTTCCTATTCAGCTCCCCTGTCACCAGACCTCTGCAGTCCATCTGGGTCTCTCAGCTCAGGGCTGACAGCAGGTTCGGCTTCAGGGGCCAGATGGTTACAATACCTATCAGCAACTCAGGTCTAAGCGTCTTTCGCCTTCTGTTCTCAATGCTGGGAAAGTGAGGATTTGGTTTAAAGTCCTCAGAGAGCAATGGGAACAGTTTCATCAAATCAGTCAAGTTAAATAATGAATTAAAGACCTAAATAATGTCATTTTCAGCCCAGCTTCTCAGGAAGAAAGAAACAAGCAATGCCACCACGAAAACAGGGGAAAGATCCAAAAAATTCTGTTCCAGGGATGAAGAAATGAAAGCTAAGCAGAAAAGGTTACATAACTGTATAAGGATATCGCTTATTTATCTTTCCTGGGAAAGGCACCTGGGAAACCTGGATTTGATTATAAGCTCAACAATCCGGCATTCCTGTGCATAAGAAGTTTTCTGAAATATAAGGCATAAATCTAGGTTGGGTCCCACCACCAGCAACATTAGGAAATAGACTCAGACCAGTCCCATTTCTGTAGAAAATATTACTCCAACATGTTCATTTGGAATATAATTTATTCAGCAAGCTGGGCACATTGGTTCTTTGCAAGTAGATTCAATTACGTGTAAGTACAGGAAGGCAGGTGAGCTATAAGCTGTGGCCAAAGGCCAGCAGGTACATCCTGTTTTCATCTTTCCCAACCAGAAACATGTGGCTGTAACACCATGACAGCTCAGCTTAGTTTGGGCCCAAGACAATCAACAGGAAATACCAGAAAATCAAAAAAATCCATCCCTTATCTCCCATCATACCACAAACCGAGATAATTGGATTTCAAAACCTGCTCAAGCCCTTATCTATGCACAGGACTGTTTCTACAAATCCATAGCATTAGAACATAGGGATGGACATTTTGAAGTAATACAACACAATTCCAGCAGCTCCTAAATGAAGCAAGCCACACAAAAGCTGACAGGGTACCATACCTCTATCTTCTCATGCACTTGCTCTTAAATAGCAAGCAAATAACTCCACTATGCTTCTGATGGTTGGAAGAAGAGCTATAATGCCTGTTTCTGATAGAGTTTGAATAATCTGTGCTTTTTCAGCAAAGATTTTACCTTTATTGACATAGATAAATTTATATAGAAAGAAAAGGCTGTAGAACCTTCTTAGAGAAGGTGTATATGGTGATGAAATGTCGAGTGTTGCACCACCAGTATTACACTGACAGTGTAAAGAAGGAAGCATAATATACATCTTTTAATCAAGTCTTTGTATGTAAAGTGTGTGTTGAATGACTAGTTAAGAGAATTCCATTCCACTGATTGGATCCTTCATAGTAAGGAAAGATTTCAGCCTTGCTTTTGCATGGGTGAGACCAACATTATCTTATGCCAAAGGTTCATTAACTACCAAGTAAGAAAGACTTCCTTTTAGTGTCACTGAGTGTCCTGTCCTGGTTTTAAAAGGTGAGGAAGATTGAGTAGAAACCCTGACGTCTCCTATGATGCCTTGTTTCCTTGGGGATTATCGTGTCACTGCCTTCCAACTCTTGCCTAACTTGGAACCACGTATATGGCAACCTCTACCTGCAACCTTCTCCCCAGCTCTGATTATTTTTGTTGCCTGTTTGCAAACCCCTCCATTTCAAACCGACACAAGTGCCGCAAGGTTCAGGGCAAGGTTTTCCCTTTGTTTGGTGTAGTTACACTACTTTTATTTCAGCATAATTTTGCATTCTGGTCCTTTCCCGCTTTGATACTTTTCTTCTGGATTGTTACACTTACTTCACTGTGAGCTGTTGCACTGACAACCATGCAGTAGCAAGGTTTTTCTTTCTCTCCCCAATGAAGCTTTATTTGTCTTGTACCTTTAAGAAGGGGAGAGAAAAATACAGGAAAACTCTAGTCAAGATTTAAAAAATGTTTTAAAGTGACAATAAAAGAAGACATGTCTATATGTTGGAATTATGTCCTCAGAACACTCTGACTTGTGAAGCAACGTTTTTGTTACAGCTGAGCCAAAAATTTAGGAATATTTTTTTTAAAATGGGAAAACAATTAGACATACAAGATAATACAACCAGAGTTGAGACAACTGATCTTCTAAGTCACCAAGCTGTTAACAATGGTGGAACTCAGAGGAAGCCAGGGAAAATCATCTTCAGCCAGGCTGATTAATAATTCTGCTGTCCTGGACAAAGAGATTCTGTGTCTAATAAAACCAGTGCAGTTCCATGCAGCGTGTTTACATTGCATACAGACACTCTCTGAGCTGGTGAAAAACAGGAAAACTGGAAAAGCCTCTTGAAGTGTTTTAAAGCACACAATTTTCCCAGGCACAGATCTACCTGCAGGGACGGGGAGGGGGGAGGGGTGGTTAAGCAGGAAAACGTGTTAAGTGCTACTTGAATTCCCACATCAGCACTCTTGACTCGGACAGTGTCACAGCTCAGCATGAGGTACAGTGACTTTCTGCCCTACTCAGATTTGGGTCATCTACATAGCTTTCTATGTTCATTTAGACAAGAGTTCAGCACTACTCTTAATCACACTCTTGACTTCAGATATTCAAATTTATGTAGCAAGGGCATGAGCACGTGACTTGAATTTCAGCTCCTGCCAAAAGAGAATAAACCACTTTTCAACAGCTGGCCAGAGGGAAAGATTCTCTAACGAACCATAATGAGAAAAAACTCCCTAAACTGGCCCCAACTATGTACCAGACTTCTGCAGTCCTAATTGGTTTCACTCTGCTTTCAGTGCAGACCAATTAGACCATATGAGCAGGTCACCAGAAGCAATGTTTGGAAGCAGCTAACCAGGAACATGTTCCCCGGTGGGACTCTTACTGACATTACTCTAAGATTCAGCTACTTTCTGTGATTAAGCCTTCATACAAACTTAATTATTTTAATAGTTTGAAATCAAGAACTGAAACCCAGCTAATTAATGGCAAGCACAAGTTAGCTTATTCAAATCCCACGTGGGACAATTGTCTCATTTAATCACAATGATTAGAAAATGAAAACAAATTACGGGAGAGTAGACCTGAAAAATCTGAGAAATGCCTGCCAGAGGAGGAGGATCTCTTGTCACAGAGAACATTTTCTGTGTAGAGCAATGGCTGAGCCCAGAATGTTTGTTTCCTGCAGCATCTTGTGGGACAGTGCAGCCTCAGGAATAGGGACAGTCTTTGCAGCCACCTCTCTGTGCTAGCACAGCCCAGGAGCTTCATGTGTGGATAATGCTGGCATGGTGTGCATGCACTTCCCTTCCCCTTAAGGCAGCTGTGGTTAAAAAAGGCAGAGGATTTCAGCAACCAGCCTGTGGGTTTCCGTTCTGGACTCACCCAGATCATTAAGCATGGCAGCTCTGCTAAGCACCGTCCTGTTCTCCCAGCCGCCATGGCAGAGCAGTGCCTTTCCACATAAAACATTTACAGTACAAGGCCATCAAGACTGATAAAATATACAAGAAGCATTGCCTAGAATTGCGGGGGAGTAACTGAGGAAATGGAGAGGGCAAGGCAGCTGCTCTCCTGAGTAAGGGTGCCTGCATACTACAATGTTGCCTGTGTTACAGCAGTGTTGCCCAGTGTAAGTGAGAACATGGCTTTGAAAGCATGTTTTTCCGAAGCTGCTTTCCTCAGTCCACCTCCCATTTGTCATCTAAGCATCGACTACTTTCTGGACTCAGCAAAGCCCTCTGTAATACACAGTGTCAAAGTACTGACAAAGAAATTAATTTATAGCCCATCTACCCTTCTTCAACAGTAGGAAGCACTCCACATACAGATAAGTGTCTGAATGCCACAAATCTCTGTGTATGAGCTCTGTCCACCTGGATGATGTGAGGGGCAGTGCATTCACCCATTTCCCACATTATTGCTTCCTGGCCAGCCCAGTGCATGACTTCCACGGCATGACGGATGTGGGCCTATGAAACAAGTAACTGAAGCACAGTGGTGGGCACCATTGCCAGCAAACAAAATCTCCCTTGGGAAATCATCCAAAGCAGCCCCATACTGGGGACTCTCTTCATAATAAGCGTTGTTGTTTCTAAGACGCATCCTGTGACTGAGTGATTAAAATGCCTTTAAACCACAAGTAAAGACAAAGAGTGGCACCAAAACACCAAGCATAAGATGCCTGTAAGAGCTAACCTGAATTCACAGACCACTATGTGTTACCAAACACAGAAAAAGCTCAGGAGTCACAAATACGCTGCATAGAGCCTGTCCTGCAGCAGTGCTGTGCAAGACAGCTCACACAGCTTGCCAAAGGCATCCCTTCCACATGTGCACACAACCCAGAAGACCACTCTCAAGAATTTAAGCGTGGCACATCACATCAAGCATTATGACTATACCTTCAGCTGTAGCAGGGAGAGAAAAGGTGGTGGTACCTGCTCCCACAGCATGTGTATTGAGGAATACACCTGGTGCAGGTAGCTGGCTCTGCACGCTGCAGTTCAGGGTACAGACTGAGATGCAGATTGAGTTGGGGTGAGGGCCCACAGAGACAAGAGGCCGTGACCTGCTGACCCTTTGCATGACCAAGTGCACGAAGAGCGGTGCCACCGGCCAGGGGCAGGGACACTGGGAGACACAGCAGGAGCCGAGGGCTCCGGAGGAAGAGAGAGATTTGGGAGACTTGAGACTTGTGCGTGGCTTGGACTGTGAGGGTGTAAAAGCCCTGGGGTTCCTTTGCTCGGGATCCTCCTCGGAGGCAGCAGCCCGGGCTGTTTCTGTGTTACTGCACCGTGAATAAACTGTTCTATGGAATGAGACATCTGAGACTCTGCCCTGGGAAACCTCGTGTGAGTGAGAGTGGGGTGAGCAGGGACTCGAGCGGGGCTGCCGTGGGCTCAGTGCAGCCCCCACTTGCCAAGGGGCTGCGGTCCCTACAGTGACAGTCTCTGACATGGGGACTGTGGCTGCCAGAGTCCCGTGAGTGGTGAGACTGGGAAGTTTCCTTAACAATGGGCAAGGAATGTTTTTTTAAAAATGAGAGCACCTTAAGGGGTCACATTTGTAAACGGATTAGACACTGCAAGGTTTTGTGAAGCAATGGCTTAATACCTTTAAATCTTGAAGTCCATGTGTTTATATCCTTGTCACATCAGTCAATGCTCTGTGCAACAGCTTTCCAGCTGACACTGCTATTTCAACCCTGCCCCTGTCTTATATTTCCCTTCCTTAATTTGTTTTGCTCTGTAACAGCATGGTTGTTTAATTAGCAACAAAAGCTCTGCTGCTTTCCAGCATAACCTTTCGTGCCTCCACTGAGCATTCAAGGCTCTTTGGCTGCCTGTCTGCTGCAACTACACCAAACTTCAAGTGTACAATTCACTTATAAGCTCTGTGCTCTCGGGACCTGTCAACACAGGGAATTTACTGTCAAATAAGCTCAGGTGCAAATGTAATGGGCCATCATTATTCTTCCCTAACTATTTTTGTGGGTTATCAAATTTCACAGAAAAATGCCTTTGAGCTGTTCAACTTAATCCACTTCAGAGGAATTCAACTAGTTCTCATTGTAAAATAAATGCTTACTTTAATAGCTAGTGCTAAATAGCTTTTTTGTACTCTTACTGTAAGCCAAACCATTACTTAGCATGTGCACACTGGAAAGCCTCTCACCTAATCCCAGCTCTAAACTAAAGTGATGGATCAAATGACCTACGACCTGCCAGCCCCAGTTTCTCAAGGACTGTATACATAGTAGGTAAGTCTGGATTATTCAGTGGTTTGAGTTGAAAGAGGAATAACTGTATGAAATTAACTTTCTAATGCTCTGCATTTTGCTCCAGACTCTGTGACTGATACCTGGCTCACTCAGGACAGGGCTCTTTTCAATAGACCACACTTCTGATCTGGAACAGATATTCTAAGTCTCAGGAGAGGAATACATATGCTGAGCAAGTACTAGGTAGGCAAAACTTTAATTTACCTAGCTTTACATCTAAGGCATTCATCACTATGATGTTCTCCTAATCTGGCATCACATAAAAACTTTCCAAGTCTACATTATTGTAAAAATATAAACATGTTTATTTGTAGGTTTCTCAAACACTTGTGAACACTGGCATAATCTAGGAGAGCTGCCCTCACTTATTTTGCAACCATTTGTTCTTTTACCTGTTTTTCACTGTCTCCTGTTTTAATCACAGTTTTATTATTGGATGACAGCTTAGTCTGAATATATGACGTGCATTTGAACGATGTTGTTGCAGGTTTTTT
Source organism: Pachycephala philippinensis (assembly GCA_013397055.1). NCBI lineage: Eukaryota > Metazoa > Chordata > Aves > Passeriformes > Pachycephala > Pachycephala philippinensis. The sequence goes on along the minus strand of VWZT01012341.1, from coordinate 28,194 downwards.
AGCAGCCCTGTTCCCCTGTTCACTAAAATATTCGGATTTGTAAGAGCAGATAGTGTTTTTGAGGGAGAGTTTTTTATTTAAGGACAGGTTAGGCAGCTCTGTCCACAACACCTCATGAGTGTTTCACTGCTTGCTACCCCATTCCTTCTCATGCAGATGCCAGGTTAGGTCTGATGTGTGGTGAGCATTTTCATTTTCAAAGCCCTGCTGTTGACATGGATCAGCTTCAGCGCTGTGTTTCTTCAATTTTGTATAGATCTCTTAAGTACTTAAATTGTCTCTATCTTTCAGACAGCATCAGAGAGCTTCTGAAGAAGTGGTGCCAGAATAACATTCATACTTAGGGCAATACTGGTTTTGTTTTTTATTGCTATAGTTATTTCATATTTACCACTGTGTTTCTTTTTATCAGATTAATAAAATACACATTTTGAAAATATAAAGACCTAAACTAGACAGGACAGACAGACTAATTATCACGGAATCATTTAGATTGGAAAAGACCTCCAAGATCAACAAGTCCAATCTTTCACTGATCACCACTTTGTCAACTAGATCAGGGCACTGCCTGCTACATCCAGCGGTTTCTTGAACACCTCCAGGGGTGGTGACTCCACCACCTTCCTGGGCAGTCCATTCCAATGATTGACCATCCTTTCCATTAAGAAATTCCTCCTGATGTCCAACCTGAACCTCCCCTGGTGCAGCTTGAGACTGTGTCCTCTCATCCTGTCACTGGTTGCCTGGGACTGACCCCACCTGGCTGCACCCTCCTTTCAGGCAGTTGTAGAGCATGATAAGGTTATCCCTGAGCCTCCTCTTCTCCAGGCTAGACATCCCCATCCCCTTCAGATGCACTTCACAGGATTTACTCTCTAGCCCTTCCCCAGCTCCATTGCTCCATTGCCCTTCTCCGGACACACTTCAGCACCTCAGTGTCCTTCCTGTAGTGAGGGGCACACAACTGGACACAAAGTTCAATGTGCAGCCTCACCAGTGCCAAGCACAAGGGGACAGTCACTGCCCCAGTCCTGCTGGCCACACTGTTCGTGATACTGGCCAGGATGCCATCGGCCTTCTTGGCCACCTGGACACAGCTGGCTCATGTTCAGTTGCTGTGGACCAGCAGCTTTTGTTGACCAGCTTTTCCACCAGGCAGATTTCCAGACGCTCCGTACCCAGCTTGTAGCACTGCAGGGGGTTTCTGTGACCCAGGAGCAGGATCCAGCACTTCACCTTATTGAATCTATCATTATTATGGATCAGAATTATTGCACTACATCATTGCTGTTCTTGAAACTTTTCCATTACCATTTCTGTAATTGCATATGATGCCAAGACTCCAAAACTTGAATGTGCACCAATCATCTTTTAGTACAGAACACTTGAGGAGAACAGCTGTCAGTGACTCTGCTTGTACTTCTCACAGCATGGTAAAATGAACCAATGACTAATTCAATATACCAGGCTTCAAAACCTGCACTTCTTTTCTGTCATAAAATCTGCAAGATGGGAAGACCAAAGTCAGCTGAAGAGTGTTGCTTGTAGCAAGAAACATTGTAAGCAGAAGGAATATATGCATTTTTCTATCATACTAACCTTCAAGAAATGTAAAAGGCAACTATTTAAAAAGGCAGTTTTGTGAACACATGCTATATGGTGCAGTACCTACAGGTAGGACTGATTCAATGCCATGAGAAAGTCAGTGCATTGTGACATTGACCATTGAAGCTTTAATCCAACCAGATTACCTGGGACTCAGTGTGGGACAGAAGCTTGACAAATAATCTCACCATAGGAAAAGCAGCACTCAGTTCCTCATTTATGAGACCAAAAAAAAACCCCATGCAGGGGACGCAAACAAAACCTCAAAGTGAAATTATTTCCTTCTTTGGAAATATTTATCATGACCTGAGTTAAGGGTACCTGTAAGGCAAATTAAACAATATTCACTAGTAATGTGAAGCACTATATTTGGACCAAAGTTCCCAAAACTGAAGGGAAAAATGCAAGAAATTTTTCAGTCTTGCTCAGAGTCCTGAGTAATTTTGAAATATTTGAAATCAAGTAGATAGTTATGGGAGATTTATTTTAGAAGTCTTTATAATTTCTATTTAATTATCTATATTAGAGGAAGAGAGGGCAGGTAACCATGCACTATGAAAACACAGGATAAGTTCAGGACTGCTACATCTCTGAACTGCCAGTCTGAACCACCAGTTCATAACAGTTCACAAATTTACTTCACCCAGATCCCATATTATACAGAAATATTTCATGTCTCATAGCACCTTTAGTGCTGTAGGGGAACAAAAGTATTGAAAAATCCCACGGATGCTGACAGGTGCAACAGAGTTGTCCTTACAACATGCACTGGACTATTTCAAGCCATCTGACATACATGCATCCAGTTGCTCTAGCTGTTTTCTGGTGACTTCTGGAAACTGAAGCATCAGAAAATATGAACAGTCTTTTAATGGACGCTGTCTTATTCTTCTACATTGTGTCATCATTTAAGAGAGAAACACACACACAGACTACGGCAACCTAAATGTGGAGAACTGATTAGCATTTGATGCTGTTGATTCTGTTTATAATGATTATTAATAGAAGTTCCATGTTGTATCATGTGGAAAACCACCTGGCAGAGCAAAAAAATTTTATAACTATCTTAAAGAATCGCAGTATACCTCTAGGCTTTAATATAAAATCTAAAATTTTGAGAAAATTTTGTCTAAAACCCAAATAGGCCGTTAAAATATCATTAACACCACCATAATTATCCTAAAGCAGATTTTATCCCTCTTCTGATTCCTTGGCATCACGATTCTGAATAGCAGATTGGGAAGTGTTTTGACAGGTAGGACATATCTCTAGGACTCAGAATATCTGCTCCTAGCTGTTAAGTGGAATTGGCTACTCATTTCACTCCTCTTTGCCTATACTTCTGGGGCTTTGCTGTCTTGTAAGGCTTCAAGTACTTTCAGACAGATAATGCCTCTTAGAAATCTGGGCAGCAGGCAGACAACTGGACAAAAATACAATGGAACTAACTCATTTTCAGAGTCCCTGCTCTGGACTGAGGTGTTGCTCTAACAGAAAACAAACAATGACTCACATCAGCTCTGGGAGCAATTAAATGTTTTTTCTTTAGAGAACACAACACCTAGCTCATAGTCTGATTGCTTCTGAAGACTCTAAAACAGCCTTACACTAGCATCCAAATATTTCTGGTTCATCTACAAGAATTAAAGAGATTCCATGGTCATTTCAGCCTCACAAAAATATTAAAGAACAGATTCTTTTAACATTTTACATTTATACTGAAATAGACTTTCACTACTAATACAGTTTCACTGACTATTTCTTCATGGCTTTTGCATCTGCAACTGCAAGACAATTCAGATTATCTGCTTCTGTCTTCAAAGAGCTGTTGCAAAAGGTTAGACTGACAGTGTTCAGTAAAATGCTTTTCTTCTCAAATAACTGTAATTCACAGGAGGAGGAACCTCTTGTGCCTTAAGATTATGATGATGAAGAAGAACAGGTAGCATTACAAAGGAAGTAAAATTTTGCACGGTTGTTCCGACAACCCCTGCGAATGTCCTCATTTATATTTTTAGCCATTTAACCATTAACCTTGAAAAACAGCTTGAACAGACAGATCAGAGTGAATGTATTCAGATCCAATACACATGTTTTTAGCTACAAAATGACAGAGAGATGGCAGAATTGAATCATGTCCCAAAATAAGCCTGCTTCAGAAGTAGCTGTAGGTCAATCTTACTTCTTAGATAGAGCTTTTTCCTCGTGTCACAGCTTTTTGCTTGTGACTCAAACACTTGCAAAGCAGTGGTGCCATCAGCTCCCCTTTCCCCTTCTGTTTTTCAGCTACAGTTAGCTAGCTGATGCTTACAGGTGTGAAACCAGCCACCCAACGTTAGCTAGTAGAGAATCCATCTCTTTTGTTCCAGCCCATTGGGCCACACCACACCCTTTAAAGTAGAGCAGTAATCTGGAAGCACTGTAATTCCTCTGCTTCCAGCATCCATCAGACAATATTATAAGGAAGAAAGACAAAGGTTGAACAAGGTTATTCACTTAAAAATGCTGTATCTTCTCAGAAATAAGCACATCAGATTAAATTCTTTGGATCTATCACATGTGTAAACCATGATGGAAACCCAGGAGTGTTACAGAAACTTAATGTCTTAGAAATCTGTATGGTCTCAACAGTAACAGGGTTTTTTTGCCTATTGGTCTTTACAATTAGCTTTACAGAGTAAAACAACAACAAAGGAAATCTCAACTAAATGAATTTTGTACTTTTTTTTTTTTTTTAATGTACTTCACATGACCTATAATTTCTTACTATCAGAGCCTCTTTCCCTGTTTATAGTGACTTTCTCTGCTGGGCAGCTGCTGTGGCAGTATTGTGAAGGTCATCAAATAGCACATCATCATGCAATGGAACTTCCTTTATCTCCTCCCAGGAAGACAATGTGTTTGTCCTTGCTATGACTTTATCTTCAATTTGAGGATCCTTACTCTGTACACACTGAGTAGAGACAAAAGTATTATTCTGTTCAACTGAACAACTTCAGAAAGATGGGTTTTTTTGAAACTCCAGAGCTCTTTTTGAAATTCTACATGTAGCTCTCAGCATTGTCACAAACTTGTTGGTCCCAGGAACTGCCCGTCTTTGGAGTGGGAGCATTCTCTAGCATTTTCTCAAAGAGAGAGTCAATTGTCTCATACAAGACCTCGTTTCCAAATGAGATTTCCACCCCAAAATTATTTTCAAGATTTCAGTATTTTCCAGTGTACCCATGCTGTTCCCAGTGGAACAGTTGCCATGGTGATTCCGTATGTCTGCCAAAAGGGAGCAGTTCGAGTCCTAAATTACATTTTGAGCATGAGTTTATGGCTGTGTTGTGTCCGGTCAAAAGCACATGTTCAAAAGAGCCTACCCTTTGCATTGCCACCTCGCAATTTCTAGATGCAAAGAAGGTCCTGATGAGTGCACTATAGCTTTTTTTTCCATGCAAGAAGAATGCAAACTTGGAATGATGCCATGCCACAAGGAAGTCTGTAGTGGTTTCAGGCAGGGGAGGTGTGGAAGAGGAGTGAAGGGACAGTTGCCTCCTTGCCCTGAAGTTCATGTATCTCTGCACACATGGTGAAGACACGATTCATGCTGTTCTTCCCTAACTCCCCTTTCTGATGAAGCCAAATGTTGAGCCCCACTAGGACTGGCCAGCAATAAGGGATCTATGCTTACCTTTCCTCATAAGGAAATGCCAGATGTTTTTGGTCTGCACCACAGTAATTCACAGAGACAGCATCTCCGAAGAGAGCACACTGCAAATATGCTCCATCCAGCTGGTAAATGCATTTGTCACAAGGCACAAGGTTTACTAAACTTTGCTGACAGGCTGAGACAGAACAAAAAATAATGTTCATTAAAACTTACAAGCCTTGTGAATAAGCAATATCATACTGGCGAAAAAGGGAAATTATGGAGGATTTAGCTGAAAACAGGAATCTTTTCACAATGAAAAAAGAGAATTCTACTCTTTGGATAGAATCCAATCTGTTGCAGCCAATGAATATAAATTATGGACTACAAAGGTGAGCGACTTACCACTAACACAGAAATTCAAACTCCTAGTTTGCTTCCCTTGGAGAATTAATTTAAACTTATCTGAAGACCTTTTATAGTCTTGGCCTTTCAAAACAACATGATCAGCTTTCCTTTTTTAGCACCTGGCCCAGAACTGCACAGATTTCTTGTGCATGAGTAGTCCTCTTACTCAAGTTAATAGGCCTTTTTATATAATTAACTATTTGGATTTAGGATTGAGCTTCAGGGGTGACATACCGTAACAGTATAAAAAATAGTTTGCTGCATCAAGAAGAAATTATGTGAAGCTGGGGTAAGCTCTGAGGTCAGTGCAGGAGGGTATGAATATACATGCCTCAATGCCTGTCTCTGCTTCCTTGGTTTGGCTCGCAGCCAGAAAACCCATGGTAAAGTACAATTCTATTTATTGCTTTCTCAGAGAAACACGGATATATTTGTACATTCATAACTGATCTAAGCTTAGATTCAGAGGCACCAGGCACCTATTTGAAATATTAGCTGTGCAGTATCTTTCCGGATGTGCCTAGCCACTTTAACCTGGTCTGTAAATCACACTGTCATCACCCAAGTTCAGGAATTCTCACCTTATTGCAGGCCCTGTCAGAACTGCCTGTAAAGTTGTGAGGATGTAACTTTGCAGTATTTGACCAGCTCTTCAGCAGTGTTTTGTCATGGAGCAATGCACAGACAGAAAGGCAGAGGAAGGAACTGACAGAAGGCAAGAGAAAGAGGTGGGATAAATGCTCTTAGGTGTAGAGAGTCCATAAAAAATTAATCGTTGCAAAAATATGAAAATGCGACCCAGTCTCCCCAAAAGCATTTAATCCTTTTTGCCCTATTGTGCCAGTATGCTGTTATACATGCATATGCATACACGCAGTTTCCTTAACTTCATCAGAATGTCCTCATGCTTGTATTTTTATAGTGCACTTGGCCCTGTATGCTATGTTTTAAAATGCAAACTAACAATGCTTTTGTAACTTGAAATTTCCAAGCCATCAACGTGTTGGGAGACCCCAGCCTTTTATCACCTTGGACCATTCATATCCATATTACTTTTTTTAGGAACATTGTTGGTATGAAAAGCAGTAATTACATTAGCAAGGCAAGGATGCTTACCACCTTTAGAGTATGCTACTGATACTATGTTAATTAATAAAAGTGCAGCTTGCATGCTCCTGGGATGGGTGTCACTGACACAGAGTATATGAAGTCATGCTTTTCTCTGAAGTAAGACAATGATCCTATAAAGAAATATCTAAAACAGAGAGGATAGCAGATAGAATCCTAATATTATATTAGGTCATACACATTTGAAATTATATTTGAGCTAAAATTCTATGTGCTAGCTAGAAAATGAAACACAGTAAAAAAGCTCACAGATTTTCCTATATCCCTCCTAATTTTCTGGACAAGAAGCGTCTTTTGTAGTCTCTGGTGATGATCACTCAGGGCCACTGATCTTCCATTCTGTTGGTTGGTTTGCTTGGTGGTGCTGTTGGAGGGAAGTCAGGCAGTGCTGCTCTGCTGCTGTGTGCTGGAGCAGATGTGGAGGAAAGAGCTTTAGGAAATCCCTTCCCAAATCCAGCTGAGGATTAAGGGGTGTGCTGCCAGCGAAATTGCTGTGGCACCTACATCACCTGTCAAGGCCTCTAACTTCTCCTGAGTTCACCTTAGTTTCTACTCTACAGGAGGCTGTTGACAAGCATTGAATCATTGCTCTCTGAGCTGCTGCATCCTCTTGTTGCTTTTTGTCACACAGCGCTTTGTCAGACACCTGTCCAATGGCTGCAACTACTAGTTATGGGTTGCCATCTTGTTGCTAAGTATCAAGAAGGGCAATCAAAGCTATTTCTAAAAATGTGTCTTTGCAAAGCCACAAGTTTCTGCCCACATTAAGACAAGTGTTTCCCTTTGTAAATGGTATCAGTAGACTGGTCTGACCTGTACTTGGACCTCAGTTGGTCTGACCTCATCTATGAGAAGGAGACCTAATTCTCCCCAGTTATTCTAACGTGGGAGCAAATAACTTGTTGGTGATGTGCAATATATCTCAAGTCAGATGCCTTACATCATGCCAATCTTTTCAACAGAAAAGGTAAAAGAATTGATTTATTTTTAAAGACGATTTTTCCAGCTATTTTATTCTCACAGGTAACAGTGGTACTCAGCATTCAGTGTATCAAGGTGTTGGAGCACGACTTTTCAGGGAGAATAGTCAATGACTAGTTTCAGTTATCTTCAGTCAGTTGAATACTCACAAGCTTTGACAAAAGAGAGAAAGGTCTTTTGAGAGCCAAACCTTGATTGCTAAAGCAAAAATCTAAATTCCTTACTGATTAAGCTCTGGTTGGATTGCTAGGACTCTGCGATTTATTCTCATTTTATTCATCTAATATCATTACTGAGGTAGACTCTAAGAAACTGACAGTTTTATGCAAGGCTGGCAGATTTGTCAAAATCTCAAGAAAATTCTGTTACTTGATTTTATTTTAAAAACTTGGTGTCAACTTGTTCTTTTCTTGACACATTTCCCACTTCCCACTTTCATGGAACAAAGGTAGGGTAAAAAGAAGTCAGTGCTCTGAATATTTTCCCTGTCATGACAAGGTAATGAGCCTGCTAGATCACAGTGATCTGGTGAATAAGAGGAGATGCTGAGCACACAACAGAGACTACAGTGGAGATATCCCCCATGCTGTCCTGCAGTATTAATCAGCAAGCCATGTCAGCTTAAGGGCAGACCTTCACCCACAAATCTATCTCCAACTCAAGGCAGGAGGGTGCTAGTAAGTACTACAGTGGTACTTAATGATAAATTAACACTGCCTTGTTTCTAATGTCAGACACTTCTCCTGCCTTCAGGACCAGAGTGGGAGAGCTGTAACAATTTTAAGACTGACAAGTGAACACAGTAAATATTTAATTCACCATAGGGGTAATAGGGTTTGAGTAATTGCAGTGGAGATATTTGCATTACTGTGGAGGGTTTGTGCATCGCAGGGTTTGCAGAGGACAGAAAATATATTCTGGTAATGATGAGTAAGACCAGAGTTGTTAATCTGCAGCCTTCTTAGAAATAAAAAAAAAGCATGTAAAAACATAAATCTAATCAAACTGAAGCTCTAGAGACTATTTCAGAGAACCATTGTGGAATTATCTAAGATAATAAGAGCATACATATTTCCCATGACTGCGGTCTCAGTCTTTCAGAGCTAACATACTTTATTATGTTATTACTCATCTTCAGATACAGTAAAAACAGTAACACTCTGTTGAAACGGCTGTCTATTAGACCTCTGATCCTATTTTTTGTAAAAGGTCTCCTCAGAAAGGTCTGGCACGCATCTAGTGCACATCAGTGCAGGAAGATAGGGCAGAATAGTTCACCCACCTAACAGAAGAGTCATGTGTACAGGAATTAGGTAATCCAAAAGGTGTTCAGGCATGTGACTGCCATTGGGGTTAACTGTTTATTTCCATCAGAGACAGATGCTCAGGTAATACTGACAATCTGCACCTGTGCAGCCTATCCAAGAGCAGGGAACTAAAGCCATAGGACAGCCCTAGCCCCTGCATAAGCCTTCTTTCCCAAACAGCTGTATCCACAGCCCTGGTCACACTCAGACCACCAGCTCTACCTGAAAGAATGACAGAAAGAGTGTCCATGCCAGATCAGAGTCTCTCCAGCTATTCTTGATGTGAATGAAGAAAAAAGAAAAAGGAAACTAACTAAGAAAATGGAGACCTTTCTTGACAACTCTAAAATTAAGAGATTCATCATTGTTTATACCAGTGCTGTCAAATGAGAGATGTGAGAACTGCTGCAGGATCACACCAAAAAGCTGAAGACAATCTTCAAATCCTTTGGGCTTTTTTTTTCCATTAAAAATACTTACTTCAGATGTACTGACTAACCTGTGTCAAAGGCTGCCTGTTTTAGTCAGATGCATTATTAAATCTATTTTACTCTAAAAGAAAATAATTAACCCACAACAACCAATGTATGTATCTTTGTTAAACATTAAAATAAGAAGTTGAAACAATTCTCAGTACATGTCAGAAACAAACCAAGACAACGGATCTTAAAGTATGTAATGAAGCCAAAATTTGCTTTCTGACTTTAAAAATTAATATCACTTACTGAACAGGACATGCTTAAAAGTTGGCTTTTTATGATCTACACCAGGTGGCAGATTATAGCAGTTCTGGAAATGGAACAAATGATATATAGATGAGCCCATTTAGAACTCTATGTGAAGAAGTGGAAAACAGCTTATGGTTTAATTTCAGCAAAGACAAATACAAGGCCTTGCCCTGGGGAAAACATAATCCCCGAGTGCAGCACAAGCTGGGATTTACCCCTCTGGGGAGCAGCTCTGTAGAAAACAGACCTGGGGTCCTGGTGGACAACAAGCTCAACAGGAGTGAACAGTGTTCTGCTGTGGCAAAGAAAGACCAGAGGATGTTGGGTTCCATCAAAAAGGCATCACCAGCAGAGATTAAAGAAGCCACTCTACTCAGTGTTTGTCAGGCCATCTCTGGAATAT
>VWZT01012341.1:0-17972 GCA_013397055.1 Pachycephala philippinensis | reverse complement strand
GTTTGCACCCTGGGAAAAAAAAAAAAAAAAAAAAGATGTACACAGCCTGGACAGAGTTCAGAAAAGGGCCAGAAAGATGATCAAAGAACTGGGAAGCCTGCCATTTGAGGAAAGGCTGAGAGCTGAGTTTTTCAGCTTGGGGAAAAGAAGGCTTAGGGGAGACCTTATCACTATGTTTGAGTGCCTAAAGTGTGGCTACAAAGAAGATGGAGACTCCTTTTTCGCAAGGATTCACACAGAAAAGATGAGAAGTAATGGGTATACAAGTTACTTCTGAGGATATTCCTATAGGACACAGAGTAAAATTTTTCCCAATGAGAGCAATTATCCATTGGATTAATTTCCCCAGGGAATGAATGTATTCCCCAACACTGGACATTTTTAAGATCCATCTGGACGGGTGCTATCTGCCTTTTGACTAACAATTCAGCAAGGCAAGATAAATTGTAGGAATTGTGTTCAGAACCAGAGGTAAAACTCATAAAACCTTACCATCTGCTCCCAGCCCTGTACAAGGAACTGAGCAGAGAGGATTACACCCATCTGTACTGTCACCATCAGATATAAACCCCTAAGCACAGCAGTGGGATCTAGGGGCTATTCATTCATCAGGTAACTGACCTGAATCCTTTCCTTGGAATACTCTATCTTTCCAACATCCTTTTAGGACAAGGATCCTGAGTTTGTCCCAGAGAATCTGGAGCAAAGAGGAACTGCCTGGCTACAAAGTCTGCAGGCATGGTGGGAATGAAGCTGTGACTTCCCTTCCCGTCCACAGCCCCAGTCATTTAGTTAGTCATCACTAACCTTAGTGCTGTGCCTGGCATACTTCAAGGCAATGCAAAAATACATATCCTTTTTCTTTCCAGGGAAGGCAACAGTTGGTGTTCCCAGGCTGCTAATCTCTTGTGTGCCTAAGTCAAAAGGGTTATTGCATCTTCCCACTCATCCACTTCCTAGCAACTGTTGTCACTCTTCTCCTGCTATTGCAAGGTTTCTCATTTTGCTCTTCGCTTCATTACCTTTCCTTAGTATAGAAAACTCCAATTCTGGGCTTGCCCTGAACAGCAAATACAACAAAGCTCACCCCAACTTCTCAGTGTCACAGTGTCATTGCCCCTACCTGCAGGTTTATTCCAGGAACCCAGACAGGCTGGATTTGCAAATATACTGCTGCACTCTGTGTAGTGAAGGTGTTTCTTGAACCCTGCATTAGCACCAGAAGCTCCAGGCACGGCCTCCACCATCAAGCACAACAGCACAGACAATCAATGCAAAGCATTAAAAAGTACACAAGAAGACACCAAGACAGAACTGGTAGGCCCACCAGAAAGGGCCTACCTGAGCTCTGACATCTTAGTCAGTTTAGAATTAAGGGTAAGTTTAAAAAGTTTGAAGTGAAAAAGAAATCTAGACTGCGAGAAAAATACTTTGGGGACTCAGTTTTCTCCTGTACATCCCCATACAATTGATGCTGTGCCTAAATTTTGAGAATATAAGTTGTTCCAGATTGATGCTGACAGGCTCCAGTTTTAATGGGACTGCACTGCATTTTATTTATACATATGTTGAGTACATTTACTCAAACACGAGTCCCCATCTTGAGGGATTACCTGTATTCCTGTTGTGCTGGAACCAGCTACTTACATCAGAACAACAATACTACATAGAAAAGAAAAAAATGCAAAGAAGTTACAAGACTCTTAGAATTCTTTTTGAAATAATTTACAGTTATTCCTTTGTGCTACTTTAAAAGTCAATATGAAATAGAAGAAAATACTTTCCATGAAGACATGCAGGCAGTTTAGAGCCTCATTCGGAGTTTCAAGGTGTTCCATTTTTGACAGTTTCTAGTGCTACCAGTGTCCCTGTAGCAGCACAGCATGTTAGCCTGGGGATCTGATTTCCTTTCATCAGGAAAAGGAAAGGAGAAGAAGAGTTACATTTCCTTATGCCTCTTTGAGGCACAGCCAAACACCCAGCCGTTGGTTTTCTGAAAATTCAGACATTCAAAAGGTATGCTCATACTTAGCCTGTTTTTCAGGCTGACATGCAGCTCTCCCACTATTAGGAATACCAATATAAGAGAAAATCTGTGGTCACAAATGTCCTTGAATTCCTGAGTTACGAACTCCCCAATACAGAACTACGAAGCATCAGCATGCGACAGCCTCAGAATGCTGTAACTCAGTGATTCCTCCTCTCTTTTATAAATCCAAGCTTTGACCTCATTTCTTTACAAACTTTGCTGCCTGTACCCACAAACAACACTCACAGAAAACAAACACACATTTCAATTCCTTGACATTTTGGTTTTCACATTAAAGGTCTTATCTGTGTACATGAAAATTTTAAGTATTCCTTGTAATAGGGATTTGATTGTCATCGTAAAAGCAAGGGACACCCTCTTCTCTGTTGTGAAAAAAATTTCAGGTCCAGTTGGATTAATTTAATTTTTTTCATCTTGCTCACGAAGATCTATATATAGCTATTTCTACTGAAAGTATATCACTACCCTCTTAATGTGGCAGTGGACATACGAGGGTAGTCCTCAGAGCTGGAAATTGCGTGGATTGCAGTAACAGAAGGTTGTGTTGTGTCTAAACTGGTATGTCCTCATCCAGCAGCCCAACATATGGTAAACATAATTGATTTTATCATAGTGACAGACTTCTATCCACTGTTTTGTTGTGTATTTCTAATAAAAATGTCTAGACTCATGAATTAATTTTTCTCATTTTCCTCTCCTCCAATCTCCTTTGGATTTTTTGATACCTATAGCAATATATGTATTTCTATGATGCTACTTTGCAGACTCCTGAGTGAGGATTAGGTACCAAACCAGGCTAGAACATCCATCCTGCAGCTTGACAGCCAGATGATCCACATACTGACAGCACTAAGCAGCCTTTTGCAGTTTATCCTCAGGGAATGATAAAACCTGCCAGGGGAGTGAGTGTAAAGGAAGAACTTATGGACAAGATTGCGAGCTATGTAAAAACACATCATGGACTTTTCCATGTGCAGGAATGGTGCGTGAAAAGCTCAGGATGACTAGACAGTACACAAGACTCACCACTGCAGTGCCGTCTCTGCAAAATTAGACATGACCTCTGGAGCAAGCTTACCCATATGTGTAACCAGAGCTCTGCCTCAGGAAGACAGTCAGCCATGGCAAGTGCCTATGGACCTTACAACACTTGAAGAAAAATGATTTATAAGGGGAAAAAAAATGGACCAGGCCAGGGTGGGTTTTAACACACAATTAAGGATAGCACTCCCCTAGTAATAAATGAACATTTATTATTTACTGTTTATTAATATGTATTATTACTTATTAAATTCAAGCGGAAAATAAATGAAAAAGGGTAATTATCAACTTTTATAGAACTGATAAAACACCTCTTTTAAAAAAACAAAAAGCAAGGAAAGCACTGAGGCTTTCCTTTTCCTGGGTGATTTGTTGATATTTAGATAAAATCAAAAAGACTATCAAAATTGAACAAAATCAGATGTCATTCACTGGATGTAATAAATGAAACAGAAGTGCAAGTAGCATGAAGTTATTTTCAAATTGTTTGCTGATAAATGCCCAGTATTTTGAGAAGAAGAATTTTTCTTCTGCCAAATTTTTACACCTATATAATAATTTGAAAGGATGGGTGCACTACGTTACAGAAGGTTACCACAAGCTGAGCTTTATGCACCCTGATGTAAAAGACACAGAAGAAAAGGAAGTTAACATCAAATACCTGACTGTTGACCTGGATAAAAATAAAAGGACTATTCTGGTTACAGTGCCTCATGTGTATTTTTAACTTTATTTATAATCTGCTCTCCTAGAGATTTCCAAGGAATTTTGCCTTGCAGTTCAGCCAGCAAGTAGCATAGTTGGGCCTTTTAAGTTTGACCCATCACTTTTCAATTCTCACCTGTATTTCTCTGTTAAATTTAGCATACACTTACTTACAAACAACAGAAAAATAAAAAGTTTACTTTCTTCCAGTTACTGTTATGTGAGTTTCAGAGAATCACAGAATAATTTAGGTTGGAAAAAACCTCAAAGATCATTGAATCCAACTATTAACACAATACTGCCAGGTCTACCACTGAACAATGACCCTAGGCACCACAATTATGCACTTATTCATATTTGCAGGAACAGTGATTCCATCACTTCTCTGGGCAGCCTATTCCAATGCTTGACCATGCTTTCAGTGAAGAAATTTTTCCTACTATCGAATCTAAACATGCAAAAATGGTAAAAAGCTTCACTAAAATATCCTGGGCATACTTAGAGGATTTCTCTGTTTTGGTTATCTGATTTAGAAGTGTGTAAAAGTAGAACCTGCATCAGGCCACACATTATGTTCTGGAATCTGCATGTATTTCAGGCCTTTTTTCTGTGATCCTTGACACTGGAGTGACTGTGTTCAAAATGCCCATGGTTTTGCTGATAAAACTAGAGGATGCAGGTAAAAAGAGACTAAGCAGTCTTAGGGATGTGAGCTTTGTATTGTAATGGAAGTGGGAAACCCCATGTGCCCTTAGTAAACCTTTGGAAAGCTGAAGCCTGTGGTAAATTACAGGGTCTCGTGATGTAAACACTGTTAGGCATCCCAAATTAGAGGAGCACTGTTTGGCACAGTACTGCACTTTCTCCTGAAATTCAGCAGAGACAGGCAGATCCCTTCAAATGGTGATTCATCTAAGGACTGAAAATCTATGCCCACCCACCAGCAAATTAGACACAGGGTCTGAGCTAGAATTTGGGCCATGTAAATACTGCTGGTTTTACCTACATCAGAGAGGCAAAGTAACAACTCTGTCTTCTCCAGCAGTATATGGTACCCACGTACAAGAAACATTGCGACAAGAAGGAGGTGTATGTGTGACCTGCCACATCCTCATTTGTGTTTTCAACTGAAAAATGATTTAGGGATGAGAACTCCAGCCCACTCTGCAGACGATGGTACTGTAAAAATACTGACAGAGACATTTGGAAAACTATTCCTGCACACTTCTTGTTTGGACATGACATAATGATTTGCACAGACAAATCTTTGTCTGCTCGAGAAAGTCACATCACATCTTTCAACAGCCACGGAGATTAACTTTTGTGACCAGCATCGTTGTATTGATGGGTTCTGGGAGCGATTAGCACATATTCTTCCCGTGCTCAAAAAACTTGCAAATGCAGTAACAGGCAATTCACCATAGAAACCCATAAACCCCCTACGTATTTTCTATACAACTTCAACTTTTAATTGCTTACTGTTCACTGCAGAGACTAAATTATTTGAATGTAGATACATAACTCAAGGTCAAAATACCTTCCTCAGAACTACCCATTTCTGAACTTCCAATAAACTGCTCATTTTTATCTTGGAATGGGAATATTGCTTTTACTACCCTGACTTTTAAGCAGTCATGAGTATATTTTTAGCTGGTTTAAATTGTCATAGCAACATTTCTCCCATGAGATCAGGATCTCATCCCTCCTCTCTCTGTCTTATGTCATATAAAGCCGGAAGGAAGATTTTACCACATGTGTCAGAATTTTATACCATACTGTTATGCAAGCACAGGACATCACATTCACATTATTAGCTGAAATGCAATGCATTTCCTGTAGAACCAGTAAATGGTTTTTTTGACAAATGCAGCTTGTTCCAGGCTCTGTGGTCCCTTCTAGGAAATTGTGGACAACATCTGCACTAGTTCTTTTACATTGTCCAGCTATTTGTTCTCACTAATTTTTTCGTCCCGGCTGGGTAAGAATATGGAAAACTACAGGAAGATGTTACCACAAATCCTGAGCAAGATTCAAATTAGCTCCAGCACTGAAAATCGTATAGCTCCTATAAAACCTGCTCAGGACCTGGGAAACCCCATCCACACTGAGTCCTCATTGTCTCCCAGACCATCAGTGTAGATGTGCACATATCACTTGGCAGAGCCATGAAATGCATCTTTTAAATTATTATCTCTAGTGTGGACTGCTTTTCCCCTTGATAGGACGGAGTGAGGAGTGTAATAGGTTTCTTAGTTTTTCTTTCTATATTTTTTTGAAATCTTCATGATCTCCTATGCAGTCAGTGGCTTTTGTTGAAATTTTTGTAAGAATGACAAGCTTGCCTTTTATTGGTAATGCCTAATCTTTCATGTTAGAGTCTAACACTAAAATCCAAAACAACACTTCCTTTTGAAGGCAATAAAGAACGTATTTCTAAACTTGAATTGTGGCTGAAACTGTGGGGATTAAAAAAAAAAAACCTTCTCAAAATACAAAGGAGTGGAAAAACCTTAGATGAAGTCCTGTTATTTTGCCTTAATTTTGAGAAATCTGAAAGGACACTTTCTGGCTATAAGCCAGCTGGCTATAAGTCAGCAAGTTTCAAGTGGCAGAAAATTTCCTTATATATTTATACAGCTCACCAGGAACATGAACAAGAACATATGCTTCCTGCTATGACTGTTTGGAACACATCTGAATGAACATCACCACAGCAGAAGGACATGGGAGCTGGGGTTGATGACATCAGGCAGGCTGGGTGTGAAGCATCTACCAGGGCCAGATCTGAGAGAGGGGAGGCAGAAGATCAGGTGGTTTTTATTTTAAGGGATAATTATTGATCCATTCATTTAAGGACTAGCCATTCACCACCCTATGGTGAAAAAATGGTCCTGGTGCTGAGGCAGCAAAAGTCAGCTTACAAAATGCAGGAGTGGGTAGGTCACCTTGTCTTATTCCACTCCTATTTGCAAACCCTTGCAGCAAATCAAGAATCTAGTCATGCATAGAGTTCAAAACTGCTGTGGGATGGCTCTAAGATTGTCATGGAAAAATTTTCACCCCAAAATCAGTGTGAACACCTAGCCCAAGGCCTCTGCAGAAAAACATATCCTGACTAAACTACAATAGTGTATACTTTCTCTTGTTCTTTTGGTCTCCTTCTAAGAGGAACATAAACGAGACTTTGATAACTATCTAGAGAATTGAATTCTTACTGAAATAAAAAGTGGAATTTTTCCTAAATTAAGACCTGCTTAGCAATCCTAAGCACTCATCAGAATGGTTAAAAAGATAACGGGTATTCTAACTGTATTGTGCTTCCTGGCAAAAATCATTCTACAATGTGAGATCAGATTCAGCCAGCTTACTTCACAAGTCACTCCAGTAAAAGTACACGTATAAGCCTGGGCAAAATGTATCCCCCCATGCAGTGTATAAAACACCAATGATCTTTTTCAAGATATAAAAAGCAGAGATCTTTAAGCTGGCTCATATGTTCATCCCCTCCCTGTCTTCTTCCCTCTCCTCTGTGTTTCAGCTTAGACATTATTTTACACCTGTGTTAGAGATCCAGGATATGTTTGGAAAAAAACAAACTTTAAAGTAACTAAGCTTTAAAGTAACTAAGTGTTCAGTAGAAGAAAGAGGCTTGTTAGTTGTCCTGTGTACACTATTCCTGTGTGAAAATCTGAAATGTAGAGTCATGAAAGGCCTGGATTCTCTCTGTGTAAATCTGTTTCATTAATAGCTCAGTACCCTACAATCCAGCAGCCTATCCAGAGTGTCTTTTCACTAATGGCATACAAAGCTTTGTTGAGATTTTGATGTGAGTATAAATGACTTTAGGACTTAAAAGAGCATATGTATCTTTGTGACAACTCAGCTATCACAAGAAAGACACCTTCCCTTTGCAGCCTTCCTATGTAAAGCACAGCTAGCGTGTGTACTGCTGAAACTTGAGGGTGTGCAGGACTGAGAAACAGCCTTTAGACGTCGAATGAGGCAGCTGGGACTGCAGCACTACCATAGCAACTCCTTCAAGTCAGCTGGGCTTCATGATGTTCTTCTCCCTGGATCAAAGCACCTCCATGCCTTTCCTCCTCAGCTAGCATTGCCATGTCATGAGGAGAATGGTGACTGCAAGCTGAAACACCTTGATGTATGTTGTCCATTTATACACACAAAATCAATGCTGCCACTAATTCATGGGCGACGCTCGATGGCTTTCCTCAAAGCCTATTACAACCAATGAATAGGTTACAATTGCTACTGAACAAAAACCTCAACTAAAAAATTAACTTGAAAAAAAAAATTGTATTCATTAGAGCATTTCAAAACAGGTTTACATAATTCCTTCACTTCTCCAGCATTCTCCATTCGTTGTAGCGGAATGGATACCAAATAGCACTGTTCTGACCTTCACAACATGTAGTCTAAATAATGCAGATTAAGGAAATCCCTGTGTTGTAAATGTATGGCTAAAGTATCTGAAGACAGTATACAGATCTTACTGGAATCCAGGCTGTAGGAGAACAACAATATATATCAGCATATAACTGAGGGGTCTTTGTTAGCAGAGAGTGGCCCCTTCTCTATGCAGGAGCAAAGATTTTAACTTCAGAAATAGAAATTGAAACTGATGGTCATTCCCTAAAGACACATTTACACTGCAGAAGAGGAAGCACAACTGCAGCAGGTGTTCTGCAAGGAGCACAGATGAGATCACAAAATACAATCTGAAAACAACACAGAGTAAAAGCATAAAGGGAAAAGCCCCCAACTTCCTATTGCTGCCCTACTAGCAGGTCTCATAGTTCTGCCCACTGTACAGGAAAGCAAGTCAGAAACATGGAGAATGGATGTTTTATGAAAAGTTGTATTTATCTGTGGTATACATCCCAGCTGTCTACCACAATTCATACAGTTGAGTACCTCTACAATAAACCTCTACCACTTACTAATGGTTCTTAACCCAACAGCCTAAAAATTCCTTTGGTTCTTTCTGTGATTTACACCTAGACAAAGCAAAAGCATTCTGCAAAACATGCACACAAAAAGACACGCAGTAAAAAAAATCCTTGGAAAGACTGTGAAATATTTACATACCAGATAAGACTTTAACGCTACCATCTGGTGGTGACAGTTGCACTGAGAATAACAATAATTTCATCTGAGGATCTCAAAGTGCAAATTTAGTCCTTACCATATTAACAAAGTAAATACGTAATATAGAAAATGCATTCTGAATCGCAGCAATTGTGTAGTTCTGTATTTTGTTTGCACTGGTGGCAAACGTAAAAGGCTACTTGCAGAGACCTCACCAGCATACATTTGCTGCTGTACATTCCTCATCCTCCCCAGCAATCACCAGTCAGAATAGATCTGAGGGCAGATCCCTGCCTGTTGCCCTTAGCAGCTGAGTGAAATAATCTTCAGATATAAAAGCATATCATATATATTTGGTATAAAATGTTTTGCCAGTGATAAAGTAAAAATCCAGCTATGCTGTCCAAAACCATTGTGCATTAGTAAAGAAAATTTTTACATACAACTTCTGCTAGTCTGAGTAATCTCAAGTTTGCCCTAAACATCCATCATGTCAGAAGCCTAAGCATGATGGAGAGAAGCTTTGTTAAACTGTTTGTAAGATGATTATGNGAAATACAGTATTAAGCCTTACAGAACATAGGTTTTAGTTTGAGAAGTAAGAATCCATTACATAGCCACTTTCAAAATAAGGTTCTGAGCTTATTGAGGAAAAAAATTTCCTTTTGTTCTACAAGCAAAAATCTTGACTATACTAATGAAAAAATATTTTCACTCACTGTTTGTTCTGCTGAGCGCATTAATTTTTAACTGGTTCCTTTTATCTCTTTGTGCAAGGTTCTCACAGGGATAAGCAATGCTACAGCTTGGTTGTTATTGGCAGGTTTTTGTGTGTTTTGTTGTGTTTTGTTTCGTTTTGATTTGGTTTGGTTTTCTCCAGAAATATCCAGCTGTTTACTTTTTTTTTTCATCCCCCATCTGTGCTGAGGAATCTTATAACAAGGGAGGCCATATGAAACGTTTTGGGACAGATTGTGCGAGACCAACACAGAAATGGGCAGGGAGGGCTTTGTAAAGATATCTGTGCCCCCTGCTGTCTTGCATTCAGGTGTTACACTATTTTAATTTGCACATGACAAGGTATAAAGAGAGGTTAATGCACCAGCTCTGACCAACTCCAGAGCTTCTGCAGAGAGAAGCCTTGCAGAGTCACACTGTGCTCCTGAGACAAGGCAAAGATGTGACACAGGAAGTTTACCAAGGTTTAGAATCAGTCAATAAATAACGAGAAGTTTATTTACCCATGTAAAGTGTCATTGCTGCCAACAGGTAAACTTTGCTTCTCCCCCTGGCCTGTCTTAAAGCCCTTGGAGCTGATTTATAAACAAGAGAGCTTGAGAAGAAGACATCTACATAGCAGGATCTGCAAGGGAAGACACAAGTGACAGCAAAGCATCTCACTGAGAGGATTTGAAAGAGCAGAGAAAAGCACGGAAAAGAGATGAACAGTGAAAAAAATGTTAGAAACAGCACAAAGAGGTGGAAACTCAGGGTGAAAAATAGCAGCAGGATCCTTTTAAATCCGTGGGGAAGTAGAGCATAGGGAGATACTGTTTTGCATCAAGTCCTTTGCTTAAAACACCCCATCAGCCCACTAAATTAAAATATAACTCAGGCACATTTGTTTAGCTCTGACAAATGTCCTTTCTGTGTCTTTCAACCCTGCCCACGCTCTAAGAAGTTGTTGTGCCACTGTGTTGCATATTGCCAGACCTCCTTCTTCTTGGCTGTGTACAGGGACAGTTTCAGCTTCTCTGGCTCAGGGTTGTTGAGGCAGTCTGACACGGACAGTAATCAGAGTGTCTGTGGGCACCGGCATACGTAGTAGGATGTATTTGTTTTGTTTTCCTAAGCACGGGGAGTTTAAGGTACATATTGTTGAGTTTAAGATGCATACTGTCAAGCTTTTCTCCCAAAGCATATGGACAAGTTATTTTTGAAAAAAGGGGAAAATAAAAGCAGGGAACTGTAGTAATGGATTCTAGGAGCTGGACTTTTTAAAGACCTGTGCAGATGATAAAAAGGGAAAGAAGTAGCCATTCTTGTTCCTTGATTCAGACAGGAAATCAATTTTCATCCATCATGATCTTGATAAAATTTTAAAATAAAAGCATTTCAATATACTTTTCTTCAGTAAGGCTTCAAACAGGCTTAGCATCTAGCTTCACAGACATTAAACATTAAGAAAACAATTTCTCAGCAGCAAAGCACCTGGAACACCCTCCATTTCCTTTCTGCCCATAGAAGATTCAAGTCAAACTACGGGTAAAAGCATTTTCAAGCTTTCTTTTTCTGATTTAAATAAAATCAAATCAATCCACAAGATACAATTTTAATCTTTAGACTTTGGATAACTGAGTACAAGTGTATACTGTTGACTTCGTTAACATTCATTTGGATGGCTCAGTAAGAAGAGGCCCTGGTTTTAACACAGATAGCATATCAAAATACAACACTGAGACTGTCCTTGCCCTGCATTAACTTCACATACAATTAAGGTGTAATTACTACTTCCCAAAGCCCTTCAGTACAGGCCTCAGGACTTCTAGAATCTTACTGTGATGAAGAAACCTTCTGGAAATAACCTCTCTCTCTTTACCAGACTGAGTCATGTGAATTTGAAGCTGGGGCTCAGCAGCACAGATGTTTACATGTGCAAGAATAAGTGATGAAATGTACCTCGTGCTTGACTTTGTGAAAGCTGTAACATGAACATCACATACTGGAGAACTGGACATCAACGCACATCTTGACTTAGCTTTAAATGTAAATTCCTGATTCTTCTCATAACTCCTGTCAAGTCCTGAGTACTCTCTCTCTCGTGGAGTTTCAGTCATCATCTGAGAATGCAATTTCCTGTCCCACTTCTTTATCCTTAACAACATTTACAAAAATAATGCTCATTATTCAAATGGTGGCTGAAAAAATCCCTAGCCTACCTGCTATATGGTGCAAGGAGTGTGAATAGTGTAAATCGTTTACTTAAACTTGCTTTGTTATCTGCTTGTTTCTCGTCTATTTCCCCAATTCCAAAGGTTTTCCAGAAGCTGTTATGTAGTACTTCTGTTGCAGGATGCCTTTGAATGTATAATGCCTTGTACCTAAATTAAAGATGACCATTCCCAGCAGGGGTGTTGGAATGGTCAGTCTCAAGAGGTCACTTCCCACCTTGGTGCCTCCACAGTTTAGGCCACTCCTGCACCACATCTCATTATTCATCACAGCTCAGACCCACAGAGAGGTGACTCTCACTCACCCCACAACCAACTGTAAACTGGCTTTTAAAATAAAACACTATGTTTGCATGCAAATGTAGGGTCTGAATTTTTACAAATCCTTCTTTTCAAAGCCATGATACCTCTGTAGTTTGATTTAAAAAAAAGAAAAAAGTGGGGGTTTGAGGGAATAAACCAACCGTACCTCTGAAGAATGGTAGCTCCTGCTCTAGTGTGATTTACAGCTGAGATGTAAGTCCTGGTTGCAGGCAACTTAACTGGGGAGACTTATATCAACTGATAAAACTGTGGCTGCTGATGCTGAATCTCTCTTTGTTTGTATCTTCTCATTTCTTTGCAGCATCTGCCACATTTGGGAGATTTGGGAGATCCTCCCTCTCTTTCTTTTATAAATAAACAGTGCAGCTGAGGAGAAAACACACCAGACTCTACCAGGACTACATCTGGTAACACTTGCACATTCATGTACCACTTGATCAGTTGATGCTCCTACCAATGGCAAATACTTGTACCTAAAGTTTTCTGCTATTCCAACGTCCTTTCTCTTCTCTATGTCATGTAAATTTTTTTGGTTTGGTCTAAATGTATTTCTTTTTTCTCAAAATATTATCCCAACTCTGTTATAACCAGGTTAAAAAAAAATAAAAGAAGGAGGAACAAAATCACTTTCAAGGTTTAAGGCAAAGTGAGTCTGAGTAGTTCTCTCTCAAAAGCATCAGCACTGTGATTCAGGAAAAGACCACATCAAGAGAACTGGTGATGATTTAAGTTGCAGCAGTTGAGCTTTTTCCAGATCCAGTCGGCACAAAACCAGAGATAAAAAAGGCAGGTCTCAAGGTGGGGTGCAGAAAACATTTCAGCTCTTTCCCTACCCTGCAGCTTAGATTACACCAGTTAGCATCAGCCTGAGACCTCCAAAATTGGATGTGGAGTGAGCCTGTCTTCAGAGTGGGCAGATAAAACATACAACAAGCACCGTCCTCAAATGACATTAAAAAAATAAAAGAACCAGACAAATAAATATTATGGGATGTCCTCCCTACTCTGAAATATTCCTGAGCCTCAAATATGAAGTGCTAGTGGGCTTGAAAGGATAAAAGTGACCAACATTAAAAAAAGAGTAGAAAGTAGAGAGTCAAAGCACATCTGATGTATTGCTCTGTGTAGAAGTTGCTGCATTAATTAGTCATGCCCTTTAATTTCACCTACTCTGCCTTGGGACAGAAAAGGATCACTAAACTGAAGACTGCAGTGACCTGCCCTGAGGAAGTGGTATGCTTTAGAAGAGCCTGATTTTAGAAAATGATATAATTTTGTTGATTATGTTAATAATAATGTCCAAATGCTTCCTTTTCAGCTCAAAAATACATGGAAATAGATTTCCATTTTGGTAGGAAATTAGATAGACCACTTATTTTTTTCTTCAGAAACTAAGAAAGCCAAGCTTCCTTAGCAACTAATAGCATAAAATATTTATTTGATTCTGTACAAATGCCCTTCTGGGCAAAACATGGTCACCACGAGAGATACTTATTTCTAGAAACCACACTGTTAAGTTAGAGTAGCTGCTTATCTTGAAAAACACATCAACTACAATTAAGCTAAGTCAGATCACATCAAGTAGTCTCTGGCTGGAAAAAGTATGAGGTCAGATAGGAGTAAACCTACTCCTTGATGAGGGGTAAGGAGATTATGCTAATAAATTCACAGCATCTAAAAATCTGCCCTCGCAGCTTCTGCTGACTTTATTAAAGAATATCAGGCATATCATCCTGGGGAGAAAATAAATGATGAAGTAACAGAAGGAGAAAATAAAATAATTAGGTTTGGGCTCCAAACCATGACACTAAAAATAAAGGGCAACCTGAATGTGTTCTGATTAGAAACTCCACAAGGTAGCTGTAAATCCAAGCCTAATCAGAGGGTGTATTGTTCTCTTCTCTGAAATGCCTTATTCTTTTTGGCTTTTTTTTTTTTTCAGTCTAGCTGATTAGCACCCAGTTTAGGAATTTTTTCCAAGGGAGTTGCAATCTTCCCATAATAATCTTTTCCACCTTTAAATGTGTGAGCTATACTATCAATGATAACTTGAGCTTAATGAGATTTTTAATGCCTGAAAATTAAATACAATTTTCTTAAGACTTAACAAACACTACAGTGCTATTTCATTTGAAGATGCTAGGCAATCAGCAGTCTACAAACTCAAAATAATTTTTCCTTTATCTTTGCTTATGTGAAAAATATTTCCACTTGGTTTAATATTACTCCCAGCTCCACTTTTTAAACTGGTTCTTATGATAACCTAAAATAACTATCAGTGAGAAATGTATACTGGAAAGATTAAGCTTTTAGCTTAATACAGTTGGAGGAGCTGTGATGTAAGCTACAGCCTTATTCTTTAGAATCTACCCAGAGAAAGCTGATCTACAGTTCCTAAAGGGACTGTATAAGCTGATTCTTGTAGGGAAAACAGGTATGAAATTCTGCAGGTGTCCAGGCAGTTTAACACTATCTTTCCAAGAAAGAAAAGAAGTTCACTGCTGAACACTCAAGAAACATCTAATAATGTTGGTAAATTATATATTGTTATGTTTGATCTAAACAATTTCGAGACAAACACAAAAGTCAGTGTCAGGCACCCCAGTTATTGTAGCAGTAAGTAAAAGACAGTCTAGCTGCCTTGGGATTTTCAAATCTTTAGAGATAGAGGAGGTTAACCTCCCTTGGAAACTTATGATAATCCATGAATTAAAGGGATTTAAAATTGCCAAAGAAGAACAGATGAGTGTGGATACCATTTCTATAGTAACACATGTTCAGAGCTAAAGATAGTCATACAGAAAGGGTGTGTTTTCATTTTGATGAGTCAAGTCAGTCATGTGGGTGAGTATGTACTTCAGCTTTCATGTATTGTCAAAATGACAAATATATTTCTTCTTAATTATTATCCTAATTCAAGAGCATCTGATACTAGAGTGTTTTTGTAAAGAGCCTCTTGCAGTTAATAACAACAGCAAGAAGAATGCATATTTTAGAGCCATATTAATGGAGACAACCAGCATTATAAACCTGAACTCGCTGTGGAAAGCACTAACTCAGTGTTCCTCAAATTAAGAAAATTAATTCCTGAGGAAAAGAGTAGAGTTACATAAGAACCAGAAAACAGGCAGAAAACAGAGTGTAACTTAGGGCTAAATTAATCCTTCAGAGAGGTCAAAACACAGAATTGTTTCTGAATTGATTTCTTATTCCTTCCCCTCCCAGTCCTATGACTTCCCTATTCTGTCAATATAGAAATTTTCTTTAAAATAAGTTATTTAATATACACTGGAGTAGACAGCATAGATTTATTTTCCAGTTACCCTTCTAAGACTTGCAATGCAATGTATTCAGATAGATTTTAACTCTTGATAAAGAGAAGTCTACTGAAAGGCATCAAAGACTCTGAAGGAATTGTGGTGGTTTCTAGGGATCAGATTCTAAGGGTTTTGTGTTTGCCAAAGTGTTTGGGAGACACATAGAAAATAGCTTGCAAAACTTCAGTATTCAGTTCTGACATACTCCATCACCTTGCTTTTTGAAAGTTTTGAAAGACGGGATGGATTCTAGTGTCTCAGGGTGGCTCTGTTAAGGCAGGAATCATCTCCAAAGGCTGCCATCATGTCTTGAACCCCAGACTACTTTGGTGTCAAAATGGCAGCTGTACACCAACCAATTTTGACAGTCTCAGCTTTCAAACGCTGCTAAAGTAAGTGAAACAGAAGCAAGATGTTCTGCTATGTCACCAGAGCTGCTTTGAATACAAACATATGAGGCAAGAAATTTAACTGATTTCTGGATAACTTAACAACATAACAATGGAAAAAAGACTGTATGAGAAGACCTTCTAATAAAGTCTCTAGTTTTGAAGTGAAAAAACTAGAGCACAGTCAAGTCCTTCTGAAAATCATACCCAAGCAGTCAATTAAAATGCTGTGCAGCTATGCAATAGACTGATCTTTAATATATGCTTTCATTCCTTAAAAATGGTGTTCAAACACTTCTTCACAAATCAACAATCTATTTACTGCATGTTTCTTTCTACCTATTATTTCACTCCATTATGTTTATTTTATAAATAAACCAGTAAGTTGAAAGAGGACATAATATTGAGGGCCCAAAGGTTTCATGCTCTAAACACAAAGCTAAGCACCTAAAATATCCATTGGTTCTCCAGAGACTTGTAGTATCTTTAAGCCCCTGCAGTTCTCAGAACAACCAGTTCTCTCTCTCTAAGCATCCTGTATGTCACAGATCACTGACTTACAGAATGGGTCAGGTTGTCCTAAAGCCCATGGCACAGGATTGTGTCTAGATGATTCTTGCATACCTCCAGCGAGGGAGACTCCACAACATCTCTGGACAACCTGTTCCAGTGCTTGCTCCCCCTCGTAGTAAAAAAGTTCTTCCTCATGCTCAGGTGGAACTTTCTGTGCATCACCTTCTGCCCATTGTGACTTGTCCTGTTGCTAGGCACCACCAAGAAGAGCCTGGATCCATCCTCTGACATGCTCCTTTCAGATACTTATAGACATTGATGAGGTCCCCCCTCAGTCATCTCAGCTCCAAAAAGGCCCAGCTCCCTCAGCCTTTCCTCATAGGAGAGATGCTCCAACTTTATTTTATATTTGATTTGATTTGATTTTAATTTTTAAAATATTGGACCATTTTATTAAGTATTCCTACTCATGATACTTCTTTGCATATGCCAGTCCTTTACCTACTATTACTATTATGACATAAGCAGAAAACAAAATTCTCTGACATTTTAAGAAAATTATTACTAAAATCTTAAATGCTTCCAAAGAAATTCAAGTTTTAAACTTGGATGTACTTTTTCCCATGATCTCATAAGAAGATTTAGAGCAATGTTTTCTTTTTGTGTGCACTAAAAATCATAAACCCATTAGCTGTATTAGACAAGGATTTTTCTTCTCAATCTTTGAGACTCCTTTCCCTTGAGGTTACTTCCCTCCCTAAAACTAAAGAGAAGAAAAATGGCATCTTGTTGTACTGCTAGTAGTTTGGGAGGTGTATTTTTGTGGATTAACTTCTGACTTTTCCATACGCCAGGCTAGCTGCTGCTTGGCTGCAGCAACTTCCCTGTCTGTGTGCAGCACTGACTGGAAGTTCTAGTGTGTGCAAGGACTGCGTTCACTGTGAGTACTTCTCACCACAACTGAATATGTGGGCTACTCTCTGGCAGTCCTGTGAAAGTACCAAATTATTTTCCAAACAGAAAACCTCTCTTTGTGTTACACATTCAAACACTGTAAATGATGTTCACTGATCTGACAGAACCCACCCATCAAATGGAGAAATAGCATGTCAGTTTCAATCCCACACTTAAAACTCTTGTTGGCAGGACATTTTATGACATTATTGCTATCCTTTCAGGTGAGGTGGAGTTTCTCCGTAGGGAACAGAGGTCAGAAATTTGCCTTTTTATGTGCACATCCACAAACTTTCAGAAGCTGTCAGTCACTGCTCCTGAAAGTTATGCCTGTACTGCAAGCATTGACCACTACAAAAATTGTCCTAGTTGATTGACATGCAGCTCTTCCAACTCTTTTTTTTTTTTTTTTTGGTATCAGAAAGCATAATAAACCCATTAGCTAAAATGAGTGACTCCTCTTTTTGGTTTCTCTGCCAAAAAATTCGTTCATTTTAAAAAGCTGAACTTTTCAGGCTAAGCTTCTGAACCTTTTAAAAATACGTGTTTGATTTTTTGTGGAAGTTTTTTGGGGTGAGGGCTTTTTGTTGGTTGGTATTGGTGCCTTTTTCTTTTTTTTTTT
>VWZT01012340.1:85068-98221 GCA_013397055.1 Pachycephala philippinensis | reverse complement strand
ATAATTGTCCAGCTTTCCTTTGGTCTTATTAATTGATGTTACCTGTTTCCCATGCTCAACAGAGCTGAATAAACATCAGATAATAAACAATGGTCCCCTACATCTTAAAGCTTATTTCAAATTTTGACTCTCTGGCATCTCTAGTTAATTATTAGTTTCCCTAATTAAATACAGCTGAGTTAGTCTTTTAAAACCCAATTTTTAACTAGTTTTAGCAAAGCAATCTTTTACCTAAAATCTCAATGTCTAAGTGCCCTCCCAACCAAAGCTTTACTAAATGCTACAAACTCTACGTCTCAGGACCTTGTGGAAAACGAGGGGAGGGGACCTTTGGGAGTGAGTTTTTTTAGGGAAGGCTGTTCCCATCCCCACCTTGCTGCATTCCCTATCCTTCCCTGTCTACAAGCACAGGTTTGGCCTCTGATCCCGCTGGCACCAAAATGAACATTTAATTATCTTCAGGCAGATCCCTCCCTTTGCTTCCATCCCTGCGGCTGCATTTACCCTCAGCCCTCCAGGGATTTAATTGCATCCATCTCTTGATTTTTCTGCTGAGTAGAACATGGCATCCCTTCAGCGCCTCCCTCTGCTAAAAAGGTCTCCTAAAAAGGAGCGATTTGTCACTCTTTGGCCCAGGTGAGGTTTTTTTTGTCCATCTGAGCATATTTTCGTTCAGCATTTGCTTTCCCTCCTAATTTCCAGTGGAACATTGCTCGGCTCCTCTCTTGCCTTGCCACTATAAATTCTCCTGAACACAGGGAGACGAGTGCTGAGGATTATTAAGCACGTTGGAAGGAGCACCAGAGCGGGGCCTGACTTGCATTTTCAGCCGTGCTCCGAACAGGGAACGTCTTCTGGGATGAAAGTTATGTTTACACTCAGCTGCTAATTAGTGCTAGCAGAGTAATTATGTAACTGATGAAACAGGGCTGCAATTTTGGATTTGAAGGCTTTTTTGCATCGTAAGCAGAGAGCTCAAAAAAAAACCCCAATGGGGAGTGTTGTTTAATTCTCCTTAAATTCATGGAATCCCAGAATCCCAGACTGGTTTGGGTTGGAAGGGGCCTTAAAGCTCATCTTGTTTCACCCCTTGGACACCTTCCATCATCCCAGGTTGCTCCAAGCCCCATCCCAGCTGGCCCTGGTTGTTTTGATGGGATATTTTGTATGTCTAAGGGAGATTTGGGATGCTGGAGGGATTAGGAGTGGGTCTGAACAGTTGTGGGAGGCACTGGGAGCCGTGGAGCAGCTCCACCTGCCTCTGCAGCAGCCTGGCTCTGCTCCCTGCTCCAGAAGATGGATGTTCCCATGGAATTATCTCTGTTCCAACTCCCTCCTGAGCTCTCCCTTCCTTCAGCTGCTGTTGGAGCTCTCCTGAATCCAAATGAGCTCCGTTGGGTCTGGGGTCATCGCTGTGCTCAGAGGGTTTGTTCATGGATCCCCCTCAGCCAGCATCCTGCACCTGGATCTGGGGAAATCAGGATGGAAAAGGAGGTGTTGGGATGGATTTTCTGTGTCAGTGTGAGGGAAAAGTTCAGCCTCCTCCTGCCATTGGTGTAGGGTTTTGTCGGTTATTAGTTGGTGTAAATGTTCCATGGTTTTGTTTTATTTTTATCTTGATTAATTTGGTTTTGATCTTTATAGGGGAAATAAGGAGGTTGGTGTTTGATGGTGTTGTGTTTTATGGTCGATTATATATGAAAGTTTACTGGTAGGGGTGTGTATTTTTTGGGGCGGGGGGGTTCTAGGGTTTTGTCACCTAAAATGTTTTGTGAATGGGGTGAAATGATGGTTAAAATTGTTGGTGTTTGTTTGATGGTGAATAGGAGGAAAACAGAGGAAGGTTAAATGTAAGCAAATGAATGGTGAATGGTTTGGACAATGTAGGGATATGTAGCTATAAGTTTGGTTAAATTTTGTTAAATTTAACCAGCGCATCTTCCTCCAGCAGCTCCTTTCTCCTGGTGCCTGCAGGGAGCTGGGAAGCCACAGCAGCTCCCAGCCCTCCTGCCTTTGTGTTTTAATCCATTTTGTGTTTATTCCAGGTCTTTTGGAGCTCAGGGTGTCACCGAGACGTGGCACAGCTCGAAGAGTAGAAACCCCCACAAACACTGATGAGTTTAATTTACAGCCCTGGAAAGAGCTGGGGTTGATGTAATGATAAAGGTGTACAGATCTTAAGTAAAAAAATTATAAACCCATGTTTCTATAGTTATAAACAAGAAAATGCATTGGGTGATGTGGTGAAGGGTTTTAAGTATGATAATGTGATTTTATAGTTTAAGTGAAGAATTTANGGACTGAAAAGTTATAAATTGCCATGGAACTCTGGAACTCGTGACTTTCTTCGGTTCTGGCTCCTCGCTGTTAAACCTGTAACTGCTGAGACTGAGCCTCGTGTGATTTTTTAAGTGATCAGTCACAAATAACAGAGTTGGTCCCGTCTCTTGGATCAGGCTCTGACAACTGGGAACAGAGGATGAGGGTGCGAATTCCCAACAAATGGAAATCCAGGCTGGCACACGTGCTGCTCTTCCTGGCGTGGTTTGTGCTCCATAAATCCAATCTCCATGAGGTGTCCCCCGGTGCAGCTCAGCCGAGAGTCCCCCAGCTGTGCCAGCCTTTCTCCTTCGGCAGCTTTTTGGCTTTTTCAGTTGGAATGGGCACCTATGGATACGAAAAAGGCCTCGGCACGGAATTTCTTTAGCCTTTGCAGCATTTTGTGAGAGCTCTCTCTTTCCCATGGAAAGAATTTAAAACAATGTCACAGTTTTGTAAACTTCTACACCTGCAGTTGCTTCTCAAGGATTGTTTTGGTTTTAACCAGAAAAACATCTAGAAACGGATGTTTCAGAACTTGGCCAATCACCCCGAGGGGTGGATGGCCAAGGGACCGATTACTTTATGCCATTCAACACGCTTCTGTGTATTAACATACAAAAGCTGTTCAATCTTTCATTAAAGTTCCTTACTTTGGACCATCTTTTGGGTGCTTGGACTGTGCCGTTCTTTACCCATTCAGGGTGCTACAGCAACAAGCATCATTAAAATAATTTTCAAGCCAACTCCAGATGTTGGTGCTGGAGAAAACACAGTTATTTCCTACCCTAAATACAGGGAATATCTGTGGGTACATCTGCTGGGTTCTGTTCATGAATATTTGCCAATATTTGCCTCATAAATTTTATAATGGGGAGGTTAAGACACTTCAGGGCACGGTGTCCTGAATGCTTGAATTGTGGAATGGCTGCCGTGGCCTCTGGAGCTGGCTGAGACAGCGACTCTGGCTGTGCACACCTGAGGGAAGAAATATGTAAATACTCAAATAATCAGAAAAATCAGTAATGAGAACTGGGGGTTTATCCCTTTGCAGGAGGTCTTGTAAGCCTGACTTTCTTGGGGTGAAAATCAGAAGAGGGGGTGATGATCCAGAGCTGCACTGCTTGGGACAGGGACTGGGATTTCCTCCAGCCTTGGCAGTCTGCAAATGTTGGATTCTGGGGGTGAAACTGGTGGATCCTGGTGCAGAAATTGTGGGATGGGTTCCCACATTGCAAGAAAGAATCAGCTTTTACAGGTTGGTAGTGCCAAAGGCACAGGGTGCCAGAGAAGCTGTGGCTGCCCCTGGATCCTGGAAGTGTCCAAGGCTGAGTTGGATGGGGCTTGGAGCAGCCTGGGACAGTGGAAAGTTATCCCTGTCCGTGGCAGGGATGGAATGGGATGGGATTTAAGGTCCTTCCCAACCCAATCCATTGTGGGATTCTGCAGTGGTGGGGGTTGGAAGGCTGAATGAATCTTTCTTGTGTAGAAATCCTGAGGAGAGCACAAACTCCGTTTCCTGAGGGCATTTTGGGCTCATTTGCCTGGATTTTGAGTGCTGGGCCCTGAGGGCTTCTGGAAGAAATTCAGGGGTGGTGCTTGGACTGTTCTGTTTGCTCTGGGTGTCTCTTTGTGGTGGAAAGACGAAAATCTCCCTAAAATCTCTGCAACCTCGTGTCCAGGAGAAGTTTGTGGGCAAGGCCTCACTCTCTCTCTCAAGTAGAAATCCTGAGGAGAGCACAAACTCTGTTTCCTGAGGGCATTTTGGGCTCATTTGCCTGGATTTTGAGTACTGTGCCCTGAGGGCTTCTGGAAGAGAACCAAGGATGGTGTTTGGACTGTTCTGTTTGCTCCAAAGGTTTTTTTGTGGTGGAAACATGAAAATCCCCCCAAATCTCTGTGTCCAGGAGAAGTTTGTGGGCAAGGCCTCACTCTCTCTCTCAAGTAGAAATCCTGAGGAGAGCACAAACTCTGCTTGCCGAGGGCATTTTGGGCTCCTCTGCCTGGATATTGGATGCTGGGCCCTGAGGGCTTCTGGAAGGGAACCAAGGATGGTGTTTGGACTGTTCTGTTTGCTCTGAATGTTTTTTTGTGGTGGAAACATGAAAATCCCCCCAAATTTCTGCAGCCACGTGTCCAGGAGAAGTTTGTGGGCAAGGCCTCTCTCTCTCTTGTGTAGAAATCCTGAGGAGAGCACAAACTCTGCTTCCTGAGGGCATTTTGGGCTCATTTGCCTGGATTTTGAGTGCTGAGCCCTGAGGGCTTCTGGAAGGGAATCAAGGATGGTGTTTGGACTGTTCTGTTTGCTCTGGATTTTATTTTTGTGGTGGAAAGGTTAAAATCCCCCCAAATCTCTGCCATCCAGGAGAAGTTCGTAGATGAGGCCCCTCTCCAGTGATGTAACAGCTGCAGTCTGCTCCCAACATTAAACGTTATAAATGGGGCTGATGTAATTCCATTTCCCAAAGCCTCGGAGGCTGGCGATAATAAACAGAGCCTTTTAGGGCCGGGTTATTGATGCAAAACAGTTTAGCCAAACCCGGGTCGCTGAAGTGCAAATGTTTCATTCATGAGCTCCTTTCTCCCCACAAATCACCGCTCTCCACGGCAGAAATGTTCCCCATTCCCCGTGGCTCCACTCCTTGGGAAGAGCTTTGGCAGGAGCCAAAAGTGGCATTGCAGACCCATCCATCAGGGCGGGCTGTTGGTGATGTTGTTGTCTTCCAAATGGAGTTCATAATGGGCAAAGAGGTTTAATTAATGCCGCAGAGTAATGGCTCTGTTTATAAAGAAATAATGTCCTATAAAATTAGGCACTGCCTGGTGAAATGTGCCTCCTAATGGCCGGGCTGGCGTTTTAAGTGAGCAGTAAATCACTTAAATATTAAGACCTTCTTGAGCAAGGATAATAAAGCGAGAGATTTGGAAACGGGAGATACCAGTGCTTACAATTATCCCTTAAATAAAACATTTTTATAGTGATCATGGAGTTAATCACCTCCCGGAGCAGACAGGTGAGAGAGGTGCAGGGGAAGATGTGTGATGTTATCGCCTGCAGATAAAGGAATTTCAGTTGTGTTCTTGGAATCCAGAGTCGCCGGGGAGAAAATATCAACTTTTCCTGAACTCTCTTTCAATTCTTTTGATGAATAAATGCAAGCGGCTGTTGTTACACAGAAAAGCTGCTGATCAAAAATCTGATAGATCAAGACTATTCCCCAGGCAGTGCTCGGGGAGCTGCATGGCAGAACACAGGAATGATCTATGAATATTGTTTTCAACCCCCTGCTCCAAATATTTGAAAATATTCTCAATCGCCTCCATATTTTTAACTGCAACTCAGGCAAAAAAAATGCTGAATTACTGCTTTACAACTCGAATAAAATCAGGTTTTGCAGCCTTGCTGCAGTTCTGTTCATGGATGGGAAGGAGGCAGGAGGATCCAGGTCTCCTCTGCGAGAAGTTTGAGCAGTTTTGAGGGTAAAATGAGATTTTAATGAACTGAACGAGATCCAAATGATGGGGATGCTTTTCAAATTAAATACAGAAATTAACGGTCTGCAGGGGACAAAAAGCAAAGATTTTTGTCCCAGGATGGGGAATTATCACCAGGGCTTTTAAAGGATTGTGGGAAGGAGCATTTCCAGCTGGTTGGTGGCTCTTTGGAGGTGAAATCCACGTGACGTGTGATTCGAGTGTGTCTGTGTTATCATGTGTCCTTTATCAGCACAAGTCCCTAAAAAGCCCACGATGTGCAATTCATGAAAGAGATTTTCTTATTTTAAAGAAAAGCATCCGTAGGCACTTCAAAGATTTTTTAAAAAAATAATTCAGCCGCAGAAAATAAGGAATTACACCTGATTTTGCATCAGCTGCTGAATTTGATGAATGAAGAATTGCTCTTGGTTTAGGATTCAGAAAAGTGAAATGTCTCTGAAGGCGAAAAATAGATTTTATTCTGCCCTGAAAGCAGAAATTTATCCCTTCTTGCAGCCAGGAAAGGACTCCTGAGTGAGCCATCAGCAGGAATTCCTCATGGGACAGAGCTCAGGTGTATTCATGGAATGGGATCAGCTGGAACTCAATTCCCACTTGGATGCCAAGCAGAGAACTCAATTCCAAGAAGTTTTGCTCCAGATTTTTCCCTTCTGAAACAAAAAAGGAATTAAAGCCTCATTTACCAATAATTCTAAAGTCCAGAAAACCTCTTCGTTTTTACTTTATGTAAAATTCCTTTTTTTCCCCTTAGCAAATGCATTTAATTCTTAAAAAATTGTGGGACAAACCAAATAATTTGAGAAATGGAATGGGACACATCGGAATTATTGAAGAGCTTTTGCCTAAATAAAATATTCCTGACATTAAGTGGGGTTTGGAAAATGCTCAGACTTGGACGAAAACGCTCCTTGTCCAACACCAGCTCTTGGGAAAATTTCCAGGCAGAGGGAATTTGAGTGGAAAGCCCCCTCAAATCCCATAAAACTTTCCAACAATAAACGTTTTCTAGGAAAATGTTTGGAAATAATACATTTTTGGTGGGAGTATTTAGGGCTGGCTCAGGTGCAGCTGCTGTTGTCATCACCATCCATCAAATATTGGATTTTGGAGAAAATGGGTGGTGGAGGCTCCTTCAAAACTGCCAGGAGAAAATTATTTATGGGACAATTATTTATGGGATGCTGCTCTGTGGGGGTTTGGAACAAGGGACAGGCCAGGGTCCACTTTGGGATAGAAAAATTGGTCTGAATCTCATCTCGAGCAGGTGTTTTCTGCAGCTGAGATGGGAGAAAATGTGTACGAAAGGAGATTTATTTCAATACCTTTTTACACTCATTTCATAATAGCAGCATTTTATCTTTTTCACATTGATTTATGGGCACCGAGGCAGAACAGAGGAGTCAGAAAAAAGGCAATTAATGAATCAAGAAAAAACCCTTCAAGAAAACGCTTGGAGATAAAATAAAAACGGAAAAAAAAAAGAGAGAGAAAAAGCTGAAGGAAGGGGGGGATAATTGATGGTCCCATTTTAACATAATGTTATTTCTGGATTTTTTTCCCTTTTTTTCCCCATTTTTTTTTTATTCTCTAATGTGTTATTTACTGCCTGCTTTGGAGCTGACAGCAAATAAACAGCATTTGCAATATAACATCGTTAGCACCCCGATGCACTTGCTCATCCCGCTCGGCTGTCAAATTCCAGCTGCATCCAACATCCCTCACCGTCGGCGCCGATGGAGCCGGGCTTTAATCAGCTCCGGGCTTTAATTACCTGATGGCAAAGTTAAAGCCAAGTGACAACTCCTGGGGAAGCAGCAAAGCCACCGAAGCGTTTGGGGTCCAACTGCGAGGTGGGAAACGCTGCTGGGTTTGGGGTTTTAGAGCTGGGTTTGGGGTTTTAGTGCTGGATTTGGGGTTGGGAAGTTTGGCTGGATAGGGGAAAGGGGAGAGGAAAGTGATGCCTAAAGAGGCCAAGCTAGAAACAGAGACTGGACAGGAGGAAGGGAATAAAGGTGGATATTTATTTGAAAGGCCTTCAGAGGCACACCCTGGGCAGGCCAAAGGCTGCACCCAAGATGGACCCTGAGTCACGAGTTCTTCACACTTTTATAGCTTTGGTCCATTTGCATCTCAGGGTTAATTCTCCAATTAAAGCTTCAGTTAATGATGTAATTTCCCCAAGCTTATCCCCCTTCTAAGGTCTTGCTTTACACATTTTGGGCCTAGGCCGGGCTGGGTGTCCTTGGAGAGCAGCCTGGAGAGGCTTAGTGAGAACAAAAAAGTGATGCCTAAAGAGGGCAACCTAGAACTAGAGACTGGGCAGGAGGAAGGGAATAAAGGTGGATATTTATTTGAAAGGCCTTCAGAGGCCCACCCTGGGCAGGCCAAAGGCTGCACCCAAGATGGACCCCGAGTCACGAGTTCTTCACACTTTTATAGCTTTGGGCCATTTGCATCTCAACCCAATGTCACCAATTAAACTTTAGATAATGATGTAATAATGAGCAGGCCTGGAGAAGCTTTGTTCTGTCTGTCTCAGCATGAGAGAGCAGCAGCTCACGGGCTCCAGGACACTGCAGAGTTACACACTGGGAATGCAGAATTGGAAAAATATAAAAGCTAAAACCTAAGGCATCAAAACTCTGGAGGAAAGAGGGAAATCTGGAAGCAATGGGCGGCTGCTGGAGGAGAAGGTGAGTGTTTATTTTATGGGAAATGGAATTATTGGTCAAATCTGCTGCTGGATGTGCGGCTGTGTCAGGAATTCCTGCCTCCGCTTTGAATCCAAAGGGATGAAAATGTGGTTTGAGTTGGGTTGATCATGGAATTCCTGAGGTTGGAAAAGACCTTTGGGATCAGCGAGTCCCAGCTGTGCCCGATGCCCGCCTTGTCCCCAGCTCAGAGCTCTGAGTGCCTCCTCCAGGAATTCCTTGGGCACCTCCAGGGATGGGCACTCCAAACCTCCCTTCCAATCCCTGAGCACCCTTTCCATGGGGAAATTCCTGCTGATGTCCACCCTGAGCCTCCCCTGGCCCAGCCTGAGGCCGTTCCCTCTCCTCCTGTCCCTGTTCCCTGTGGGGCAAATTCTGCTTCCAGTGAAATTCAACTTCTACAACAGCTGAGAAAGTTGGGAAGGGTTTCCAGCTGCTTTTCCAGCATGAAACTGGAACCACTTGGTGAAATAAAGCTGCCTGCAAGGGAAAAAAATGACATTTTCTAGAGAACGTCTATAAGAAATTGCCTCTTAATTGTAACCACTATAAACTGCACTGCTTAAATCATCTTCCAGTTGCCCATTTTTCCCCGTTCATGAGCTGTTCATGCTCTGGAACTAAAAAGGCTCTGCCTCGATGAGCTGGGTCTGGGAAATGGTAAATTAAAGCTGGATTTAACCTTTGCCACTGGAGTGTCTGTGGCTGCATTTAAATCTCTGCCTCTCCCCCATTAATTTATCCACAGGACAAGAGGGAAAGGCTTTGAACTGAAAGAGGGTGGGTTTAGATTAAAGATTGGGGAGGAATTCCTGGCTGGGAGGGTGGAGAGACCGTGGAACTGAATTCCCAGAGAAGCTGTGGCTGCACCTGAATCCCTGGAAGTGTCCAGGGCCAGTTTGGATGGGATTGGAGCAGCCTGGGATAGTGGAAAGGGCTGAACTTCAAGATCTTTTCCAACCCAAACCATTCCATGCCAGCTAAAGGGGAGCTGGTGTTGACATTTGCAAGTTGGCATTACTTAGATACAGTCTCAGTTCAGTAAATATCAGGAATAACCTTTTTTCCTTCTATTTTTAATGTATTTTTACCAAATCCAGGAGTTTTCATTCCATTTCTGGCTGGAAGTAGGTGGAGCACCCACATCTCCTGCTTTGGGATTTGTGCCTTGTTCCTTCTGCAGCTTTTCCTTGTCTGACATTCCCAAATATCGCTTTAATGGGAAGGAAACTGCAGGAAAAGGCTCCAAGGTTGGTGTTCTCAGCTCCCTTCACACCTCACGGATTTGCAGCAGCTCCTCCAGCGGCTCTGGGAATTTTTCAGGGTGGAAAAGTGGGAATGAGAAGGAGCAGAGTCTCTTTTGTCCCTCCTGGAGCAGGCTCGAGGTGTTTCCTGTTAGCTTGGGCCTCACTGTGGGCTTTGGGATGGTGTAATTCCACTTTCCAGGGTTTTGGGTGGATGTGAGCTGATGGTTCACCCAATTTTCCACAGCAGCTCCTCAGTGATGGGATCCTCCTCGCTTTTAAAGGCACCTGGTGGGGAAAAATTGTACTGGAGGGGAAAAATAATTAAAAAATAAAGGATTTGGCCATCTTGGTGCAGAGATGTTTTTCATGAGACTTTTTCCTCTTTGGTTTAATGGGTAATTTCTCTGCCTGAACAAACCTATTGACTCAGCTCTTCAGATAATTACTGGATTTCACGTTGAAAAGCCTTCATACAAATATTAAAAAAAAAAAAAAAAAAAAAAAAAATTCAAAAAAAAAAAAAATTCCAAAAGAACAAAGACAAAGCGGCCCCGTGTTATTAATCAACGAGAGGAGAAGGGCGGATTGTTATGAAAATACAGCACCCACTCCTCCAGCTTCCCCAGAGCACCAGATGGTGCACCATTTGTGGAGACAGATCTTCCCCAAACACGGATTAACCATTTCACACTCACTCCCGCTTTTGGGAACGGGCAGGGAAAAGCTGGGCAGCAAAAGGCTCTTGGAAGGAACAGCTGAAGGTGTCCTTGGCTTAATGAGAGTGACTTTGTGTTCTGTTTGGATTTATGTTCCTGGCTCTCGGCGTGCCAGGCTCGGCGTTGCTTCCAGGAGATGGAGAGGGATGGTACGGATCTGTTGGAATGAGCCCAGCATAAATCAAGCTCCCCATGGCGCTCCGCTCGCTGGGGGTGTGTTTGCAGTGCAGAATTGGGGGGTTTGCAATGGAAAATTGGGGGGTTTGCAATGGAAAATTGGGGATTTGCAATGGAAAACTGGGGGGTTTGCAATGGAAAATTGGGGATTTGCAGTGGAAAATTGCGGGGTTTGCAATGGAAAACTGGGGGTTTGCAGAGGAAAATTGCGGGGTTTGCAATGGAAAATTGGGGGNTGGGGGGTTTGCAATGCAGAATTGGGGGGTTTGCAATGGAAAATTGAGGGGTTTGCAATGCAGAATTGGGGGTTTGCAATGGAAAATTGGGGGGTTTGCAGTGGAAAATTGAGGGCTCTGCAATGGAAAATTGAGGACTCTGCAATGGAAAACTGGGGGCTCTGCAATGCAAAATTGGGGGCTCTTCAATGTAGAATTGGGCGCTCTGCAATGCAAAGCTGGGGGTTCTGCAGTGCAAAATTGGGGGCTCTGCAGTGCAAAATTGGGGGCTCTGCAATGCAGAACTGGGGGTTTGCAATGGAAAATTGGGGGCTCTGCAATGAAAAATTGGGGGCTCTTCAATGCNGTGGGGGCGCTGCAATGCACAAATGGGGGCTCTTCAATGCAGAATTGGGAGCTCTGCAGTGCAAAATTGAGGGTCTGCAATGCAGAACTGGGGGCTCTGCTGGCACGTGCTGCTGCTGCTGGTGATGGGATGCTGCTCCAGAGGGAAAGGAAGGGAAAAGTGAAGTCAAATGTGATTTTTGATCCCTGTAATTGCCCTGGCCTGAGGCTGACCCACACTCCCCGAGGATTTACGAGGGCGTGGAGTGACAGGGCAAGGGGGAATGGCTTCAAAGTGACAGAGAGTTGGTTTAGGTGGGATTTTGGGAAGGAATTGTTCCCTGTGAGGGTGGGGAGGCCCTGGCACAGGGTGCCCAGAGAAGCTGTGGCTGCCCCTGGATCCCTGGCAGTGCCCAAGGCCAGGTTGGATGGGGCTTGGAGCAGCCTGGGACAGTGGAAGGTGTCCCTGCCCACAGCAGGGGTGGGATGGGATGGGATTTAAGCCCCTTCCAACCCAAACCATCCCAGGATTTTATTCCAAATGAACAGCTCTTTTGTAAAGCAGCTGCATGAAGACCTGTGGGACTCACAGAAGTGCCTGAGTATTTTTTTCTCCCATATCCAATGGGATTTTTTGGTGCAGCGTGGAAGGCTGCAGTGCTCCTGCAAATCAACCCCCTGGGTCCCTCTTAAATCCCTTGATTTGGTGGTTTCATGGGAAAAGACTCTGGAATGTTCCAGACCTAATCCAGTTCTGGAGTTCTGCATAAAGGAATGGGCTTTAGAGCTTTTTCCTGCCAGGTAGGTCCTGTGGTGCTCGGGGACTCCCAGACCCTCAGCACTGACCCTCATCCCAAAGAACTTATAATCTGAAGAGAGAAAGACCAAAAGGAAGAGTCCCTCAGACTCACTGAGCCCACAACAGCGCCTTTTCTTGAATATTTTAATATAAACCAAAAAAACCCCCTAATTTTCATTTACCGCTTTCACTCTCTGTCCCAAAAGCCAGAACTGGGGAGTTAAAACCACACCAAAATCCCCGACACAAAGCTGACAGGCAACGAAAGAGGCCACGATCCATTTTTCTTCTCCAGCTCTTGAGAGAATGAAAGGAAAAGTGTATTTATTCCTCCGTTTCTCGGGGGGACTTCCTGAAGTTATTAGAATCTGCCTTATTAAATAATTGAGCAGCCTTGTCATAAAGTGACTTCTCCTCCCCATCCATCACGGAGATGTGTGGAAAATGGCCCGACAAGGAACATTTGCTGGGAAAGCTTCAGGCCCCATTAACTCTTGTCACCACCAAAGTGATGAAGGGACCAGGACCGGATCCTTTTTCCTACCTGGTTTGTAAATATTCCAGTGACAGGTCTTCCATCCTCCTCCAGGGTGAGGGTAAAAGGGGAGTGTGGAGAGGATGAAGATGATCCTCTGTGGTGTTGGAGAGCATCCCAGGAATTCCCCACGGACAGGCCACTGTGGGAATCTGCCTCAAGGCACCTCCAGCCTGCTGGCCCGAATTTTTTGATCCCACATTTAGGGAAGAGCCCCATCCTCATCATCTCATCAGGATGATGTGTGGGGAGGGTTTGGTTGGATTTCAGGGAAAGGTTCTTCCCCCAGAGGGTGCTGGGCACTGCCCAGGCTCCCCAGGGAATGGGCACGGCCCCGAGGCTGCCAGAGCTCCAGGAACGTTTGGATGCTCCCAGGGATACCCAGGGTGGGATTTTTGGGGTGTCTGTGCAGGGACAGGAGTCAGAGCCTGATCCAAGAGACGGGACCAACTCTGTTATTTGTGACTTATCACCTAAAAAATCAAAGGAGGCCTCAGTCTCAGCAGTTACAGGTTTAACAGCGAGGAGCCAGAACCGAAGAAAGTCACGAGTTTCAGAGTTCCATGGCAATTTATAACTTTTCAGTCCAAT
>VWZT01012340.1:72361-83835 GCA_013397055.1 Pachycephala philippinensis | reverse complement strand
TATTTTTATTTTTATTTTTATTTTTATTTTTTTTCAGGAATACATCATTGAGGTAGGAATATCCAACATATCTTTATTCAACAGGCTCATCCAAGGGGGAAGCACGGCTGGAGCAGCCTGGTGCTTAATCTCCTGTCATCCTGGGTGAATATTCCAGGTCAAGGTGAACCCTGAGCTCCTAAATGAGTATTTGGGAGTGCAGGCTTGGTGCTCCTCAATCTTCCCGCCTGAGTTTCCTCCCTGTGAATTATGAGGCCGGAGATAACATCTCGGGTGCTTTGTATCCAAACAAAGTGGACAAATCTCTGCCTTTTTTGTTTTTTAAAAAGCCTCAACCCAGAAACTATTTTAGCCTCTGAAGGGGAAGGTCACTGCCTATCTCTTCCACTTATGAAATATTGCAATTGGCTGAGGAGTGGAGCTGAATCCCGGGATTTCAGCTGCTGGCACAGCTCCTGCTCTCTCCCCAAACAGGCCAGGCTCTCCATAAATCACAGCGCTGTCAGCTCCGCTTTCACCTCTCCCAGTGAGATGCTGACACTTTGTTCCCTCTTCCCAGCCGCTTTTTCCACCCCTGCTCAGGGGAAAGTGTCCTTTGGAGGCAATTTCTGTGATGGATCCTGTCCCTCTCCCCGGGAGTGAATTATCCAGAGGGACACTCGGGTATTTTGACAACGGCACTCGCTCGTTCTGTTCTGATGAGGAACGTGGTGAAGGCACCAATGTCAGGAAATTCCGAGCCAGCACTTTGGGATTTCAGTGATGACCCCAGAGATCTGTTGGTGGTGATGGTGATGCCTGAAGAGGCCAAGCTAGAAACAGAGACTGGGCAGGAGGAAGGGAATAAAGGTGGATATTTATTTGAAAGGCCTTCAGAGGCACACCCTGGGCAGGCCAAAGGCTGCACCCAAGATGGACCCCGAGTCACGAGTTCTTCACACTTTTATAGCTTTGGGCCATTTGCATCTCAACCCAATTTCACCAATTAAACTTTAGCTAATGATGGAATTTGCCCTCAGCTTGCCCCCCTTCTCAAGATGCTGGGTTACACATTTTGGGCCTAGGCCGGGCTGGGTGTCCTTGGAGAGCAGCCTGGAGAGGCTTTGTTCTGTCTGTCTCAGCATGAGAGAGCAGCAGCTCCCAGGCTGCAGGACACTGCAGAGTTACACACTGGGAATGCAGGATTGGAAAAA
The DNA here is from genome assembly GCA_013397055.1 of Pachycephala philippinensis. NCBI lineage: Eukaryota > Metazoa > Chordata > Aves > Passeriformes > Pachycephala > Pachycephala philippinensis. Next base: position 82,642 of record VWZT01012340.1, on the reverse strand, counting down.
TATAAAAGTTAAAACCTAAGGCATTAATGAGATGCCTGAAAATTCACAGGTTGGGTGAACTCCTGTAAAAAGGTCTGAAGGGATATCTGTGTTTTGGGAATCTGTCCCCAAACATGTTTTTAGGGATGTGATTGGCAGGAATGTTTTGCCAGCCCGTCTGTTCCCAGCTTTACAAATCAGGTCAGTAGGGTGAAAATCCTATTCCATCCTTGTCCTGTGGAAAAAGCCACTCCAGGGCATTTTTGAGGATATCCACAGGGATTTGAGCCCGATTCCCCTCTCAGCTCCCCGTGGCTGGTACCATCCTTGTTATCCAATTATTTTTAATGGAAAACCAATCTGTTTCTTTGCCTTCTTCTTTCTAGAACAGCTGAGATTCTTGAGCTGAGAACAGCTAAATACAGCCTCGTTAGGGTGCAGGCCTCGCCTCTCAGCACTAATTGGCTGGGAAGGGATTTCCCACTCAGCTAATTAGTCCTAATTGTGTGACTTTCCTTATTTTGCTGTTTTGCCTCTTGCCACAAATAATCCTGGATGCAGCTGAGGAGGAGAGGATGAATTGGGCTCTATCCATGGATGCAGCTAGGATGCTCCTTTACCCTTCAGGACCACAAAGAAAGGACTCAGCTGGGCTCTTGGTGACCTCAGGTCAGGTTATCCCATCCAAACCAGGTAAAATGGGAATTGTGATGCCCATCGATTTTTTTGGGAGGTATTTTCAGCCTAGAATTTTTTTCTGTTGTTGTTTTTTTGCTTGGGCCTCTTTTGTCTCCTTCATCCCTGCTTGATTTGCACAATAATCATCAGGGGAGCACAGAAGACAAATTCCAGGTAATTGCTGGAGTGTTTTTTGTGGAATATTAGCTCTTGGAAGAGCAGACATTGGGCTGAGAAGCAGCTGCCATGGTGCCTTATCTCAGAATCCAGCAGGGAAGTGGAATAAGATGAATTTAGGTCCCTTCCAACCCAAACCATTCCAAGATTCTGTGGCAAGAAGTGACCCCAAGCTGGCCTCCCTGTGAGTTCCCTTTGGAATATTTTGAGTCTGGTCTTCAGGAATGATTCTTTGGATCCCACCAGCTCCTGGACCATCCATCCCTGATCTGTAGATGAGGTCTTGTCCAAGTATCTCCATTTTTTCTTCCATTGCTGTCCCTTTCTGGCCTTGCCTGTTTTATGGGAGCTGAGGGTCTTCCCTCCTTTTTAAGTTGGGATCTCCTCCCTCTTGGATGGGTTTGGAGGGATTTTTGGCTTCTCTGGGCCCCAGCTGAAGCTGCTGGAAGAATTGTGGCTGGCACAGGAGTCGCTGTGACCTCAGTCCTCCTCCAGCCTTCCCAACCTGAACCGGCCCCTTTGGAGCTGCTTTTCCAGCACCCGAGCTTGGAATCTTTTTGGCTCTGGCTGGGCCGAGGTTTGTTTGTTCATATCCCATAAGTGAGGGCTTCCAGGATGTTGGGGCACAATAAAACAAGGAAGAGCAGGAATGGGTTGTGTAGGTGCTTTTCCATGTGTAATGAAGCTCCTTTTCTAATATTCCATAGCTGTGTAGGAGAGGAGAGAGAGAGATTTAACACAGAAAAGCTCTGGAGAGTTTTATTTATTCCTCTGTCTCCTGGAGTGCATCAGGATCACAAATTCTCGTAACATGATGAGGTTTTAAAGCTCTGAGCAAGCGTCTCTCTCGTGGAAAATCCGACTGCAGAACACAAAATGATATTTTTGTCATCGTGGTGCCCTGGGAACAGCTGACAGCTGCTGCTTTGTCCTGATCTGTTCTGCACTTTTCTCTTTAGTGAGAGGAATGAGAGAGTCCTGGAGTGGGGAGAGGCCCCTGCTCTGGTTTTATGGGAGTGTTTTCCCAGTTTGTGCTGGGTAATCTCCATGGATGTGGAAACCTCAGGCAGCTCCTGTCCTGGGTGTGGATTCTCCTGTGGATGGGAAGGATCCTTACACTGGGCTGGTGCAATTTTCATTGAAATCCTTAAAAATTAGTGGGAAACTCTGCTCCAGAGGGGGATTGATCTGCCCCTGTCCTCCAACAAAGCTGTAGGATGCTGTCAAATCTGTGCCAGGATTTATCCATCACCCCTTCAGCTTTGCAAGAGCATGGGGTGACAGGAAAAGGGGGAATGGCTTCAAACTGAAAGGGGGCAGGGTTGGATGGGATATTGGGAAGGAATTCCTGGGGTACTGGAACAGGTCACCCAGAAAAGTTGTGGCTGTTCCATCCCTGGAAGTGTCCAAGGCCAGGTTGGATGGGCTTGGAGTACCCTGGGATAGTGGAAGGTGTCCCTGACCAGGGGGTGGAATGAGAATATTTTTCCTTCCAAACAAAACCATTCAATGATTATCCCAGTTCCTGGTTGTCACCAATTCCTTGTGTGGACTTCCACAGATGGGAATTTCTGCCTTTGGGCTGCAAAATGGATCAAGGAATCAGAGAAACTCCATCTTCAAGTGTGACACACACTTCCATGTGGATAAAAGCAATGTAAGATTCTAGTAAATGATCAATAAATATGCTCAAACACCTCTTAATTACAAAATTTCCCATCTGACATTTTCTAACCAGGCAAATTTTTAGCTTGAAAATGTGAAATTCCTAAGCCAGGCTTTGCTTCCTGTAAAAGCATCAAGCCTGGTCTAAAGGGCTCTGTCTGGGCCTTTCCATCCCAGTTTTCCATCCTTTCAATGGACTCGGCTGAAAAGGAGCTTTTCATTCCCAAAGTGTGTGGTTTCACTTAGCCAAGGAGATAATTGGGTTTGTCTTGCAGTCGTTCAGGAGCTCAGGTGTCAACTAAAGCAGGATTTCATCAGGAAATTCCTGCCCGGTGTTGTATTGATTAATGAGAATTTGCTGCAATTACAGAGAGATAGAGAACAATTATCTCCCTGCCCCGGAGGAGGAACGGGAGTGCACTAAAAATAAGGAACTCAATAAAAAAAAGCAGCACAGATGCAGTGGAAATGAATAAGTAACCTTTGCTGTTGTGGCACTAAATTAGTTCTCGGTTCTGTGGGAGCGTGGCAGAGGGAAAAGGGAGAGGAGGGGGAAATCAGTGCAGGGAAAAGTGAGGGAAGGACAAATCCTCACCTTCCCTGGGCTCCTTTTCCTTGTTTTCCTGCTCTGGCTGTGGTCAGGAATGTTTGGATTGGGACAGCACATCCAACACCCTCAGCTTCCTGGGAAAAAAGTGTCTTCACTGTCCTCAGCTTCCCAGGAAAAAAGGGAATTCTCCATTCCAGCTTCAGAATCCTCCGAGCATCTTTTCCTTGATTTCTCAGCTCTGCTCAGCCAGGACTCCTGAACGGGACTGCGACACTGAGGGACGGAATTCCCAAGCCCAATCCTTCAGTTCTGCAGCTTCCCTCCTTTTTTGGGCTCAGCTTTGGGTGCTCTCAGCTGTGACCTCCCCATCCCCTGCCCAGGAGGTTTCGGGGCTTCTCCCAGAGACAGACAAACAGCTGGTAAACTGCTAATCCAGGGTATTTTCCATCTGTGGGAAGCAGGGGGATAATGGAATCAGAGTGGAAATTGTGGTTTTGAGGCTTTTGGCTGCAGCACGCAGAGAGAAAATAAACATTTTGGGTCCAAAGCCATTTAAAAAGAGAACAGGTCCTGTTTGTGCTGAAAGAAAATGAGACTGAGGAGGGCAGCAGGGCAGATTTTCCTTCTTTATCTTATTCTGGAGATATCAGATAAGGGGGTGTGATATCCAGAGTGAAGCATAAGGATACTTGGAATTTCCATCAGGTCTTAATTGCTATTTTTCACAAAGGTGGAGTAGAAAATGGGGTGGAACTGGTTCTGAGGTGGTGGAGTAACTCTGGAGTTGCTTGGAGTTGTTTTAGTGAGGTTCAACACCACGAGAGATGGATCTGGGCACAGATCACAGATTGATCTCCACAGCTTTTTAAGGAAAAGTTGGACAAGTGTTGACTTGTGGGGAAAGCAACATCAAGGAGCAAATTCCTGATCCTCATTTCCACTGTCCCAAATGGAGGGGTGGAAAAAGGGAAAAGCAGGACTTGGGTATTTGCAGTGGCTGCTTGTGGGTGCTGCTCTCATTCCTGAGGAATATTCCTGGAGATGGATCCCAGAGCCACATTTAGAAGATGATTTTTGCCATCTCAACAGCTCCATCCCAAACCAGTTGTCCTGAGGAATATTCCTGGAGATGGATCCCAGAGCCACATTTAGAAGATGATTTTTGCCATCTCAACAGCTCCATCCCAAACCAGTTGTCCTGAGGAACATTCCTGGAGATGGATCCCAGAGCCACATTTAGAAGATGATTTTTGCCATCTCAACAGCTCCATCCCAAACCAGTGGGAAAAAGCCTTTGCACAGAGGAGCTGGTTGGTGGAATTTGGCAGGATGATGTTTTCTCTCTGGATATGAGAGAGGATTTAGGGATGAATCAATCTCCTCCTCTCTCCGAGCCTGATATTTGCCCTCGGACTCAGCTTCTCCCTCAGGCTTTCTCCTTACGGATTTGCTGGGATACATCCTGAAAATCAGTCCATGCTTTGGGGTGGGTGAGGGTGGGAACTGTGGGATTTGGGCCCCTTCCAGCTACAAATTCCAGCCTTCTCCCTTGGGATTATCCAACCTTGCACTAACCTGAGTTTTCCAGTTATTTAATAATAATAATAATAAAAATACTTAAAAATTACTCCTTGGCTTGGATAGCTAAACTCAAGGATTTGGAGGGAAAACACAGCCACAGGAGCTAAATTCCAATAATTCTAGAGAACGGAATTTCCTGAGCTGGATTGATGAGACTGTTGGACATAAAATACAGGGTGTGGTGCAGAACACAGTGAAAACATCCAGAAGGAAAAGATCTTTCCTGGCCCATCACCCTGGCCCAGGAAAGATCATGGATTGATCCTGGTTGATATCCTGCTTTGAGAAAATTTTCCATGATGGAGATCCCATGATCCTCCTGCAGTCCCTCACTGCTACTCATGTCTGAGGAAAAACATTTAATTTTTGGGGTTTCTTGGTTTGGATCAGCACCATGAACCTCTGCTGCTCCTTCCAAAGGCGCTCCAGGAATTGCGGGTTGCTGCAGTGATGAGTCAGAGCAGTGGGATTAAAATTTCTAATCAATTAATATGTACCCAATTAAATATGTATCCAATTCCCCATTAAAGTCATTAACGATGCCCAAATCCCGGTTGTGTTGTGGGAATGAGCGGATAAACCTGGATACATCATTCCCTGCTGACTGCAAGGGGATTTCACGAACATTTCTATAGATATGAAAAAAGGCCTCAGGCTGGGAATTTCTTTAGCCCTCGCAGCACTTTGTGAAGATTCTCTTTCTCACGTGAAGAATTTAAAACAATGTTATAGTTTTGTAAATCTCTGCACCTGCACCTACTTCTCAAGGACTGTTGTGGCTTCAGCCAGGAAAACATCCAGAAACGGATGTCTCAGAGCTGGAGCAATCACCCCAAGGGGTGGGTGTCCGAGTGACCGATCATTTTATGCCATTCAACATGGTTTTTTTGCGTATTGACATATAAAAGTTGTTCAATCTTTTATTAAAACTCTCTTACTTCAGACAAATTTGTGGTAGAGTGGACTCTGTCAACTTTACCTATTCAAACAGCGACACATTTCCTGTTTTTCCCCTTGGATTTTGTGGATTTTGGTGGCAGAGGAGCTGGGAGAGGGAAGAGCTCATCAGCCCTGGCGTGACTGAGCCACGGCTCCGTGCTCTGCCGGCTGGAAAACATCCCCTAAATCTCATTCCTTGGTTGGCTTTTCCAGCGGAACGGGGCCATTATGGGATGTGTCAGCTCGGAGAAGGGGAACTCCTGGAGGCTGAGGTGATAGATGGGGCCATCAGCACCTTCAGGACAGGGAATTGTTGGCCATCAGTCTTGGGTAATGTTCTGTGTCCGAGCACTTCCAGGGTTAAGGGCTCATTTCCTGCTCCCCGTGACTGATCCCAGCCGTTTTCTGGGATGGTTCCACCCCTTTCCTGGCTGGTGGGAAAAGGATCAGAAACAGGGATGGAAGAGTCTCTACCACTTAATTCCCATCTGAGAGCGCTCCCAGAGTATTTTCATATTTCAATGCTTTCATATCAGTTTTCTTTGCTCTGTTAACAGGCAAATTCCTGCATTATTGATTTGCTCCAGGCGCTGGATCTATGGATTCTTTATGGAGAGAGCCAGGCAGCCGTAGTTTTAAATTAATGGAATAATTTTGCCTTTGCAATCCTTTCATAAGCTCTTGGAGCCGTGTTTGGGATGTGACAAACCTCCTGTTGCCTGTATTGTTTCAGCTAATGGCTCCTCTGTTACGGGATAATTCCGAGGTCCTGGTCTCCAACGCAGCTGGAATGGGATCATTTTTCTCCACTTGGCAGAAGAGAGGAAATGGATTTTCTTTTTCCCTGGAAATGGATGGCTCTGAGCACCGAGGGAAAATCTGGGAAGCTTCACATGAGTGTGGGGAGGTCAGAAAGTGAGAGGTGATGAGTTCCCATCCCTGGAGGTATCCAGGGAATTCCTGGAGGTGGCACTCAGAGCTCTGGGCTGGGGACAAGGTGGGCATCGGGCACAGCTGGGACTCCATGGGCTGGGAGGGCTTTTCCAACCTCAGGGATCCTGGGATTCTGTGAGGGAGAAGATGAGGGACTCCATCAGAATTCCAGCACCCAAAGCCCCTTGATCCAAAGTTCTGGACATGAGTCCTCACCAAAACTGGGGGTCTTTGCTCCCCTCAAACTCCAGCTCCTTCATCCTCCTGGCAGAAATATTTCCAGTTCATTCAGAGCACAGGGGAGCTGGAAAGGCCTGGAAGCAGCTGCCTCGAGGGAAGATTTCCCTGTGGGAGAGAATCCATTGACCTGGAGGAGTGGAGTTCTTGGTCCCTAAATTCCTTCAAGGCCAGACCCCTGGTGCTGATCCCAGGAGTGCACCAATGAAATTTGGTGACCAAGCCACGTTTCCGAGTCTGACATCCACATTTGTTAATTCCAGGCTGGATTTTTGCTCCTGATTTTTGTCCTTCAGGATGCTCTTCCCCAAGGAATATCTGCCCTGTGTCCTGGAATTTGTGTGTGCAGTGAGCACTGCCTGTTAAACCTTCAGACTGACCTGACTCAGCTGCAGAGAGACCTCCAGGGCTGTGTTTTGGAATGCTTGGGATCAGAGGGAGACGTTTTCCTGCTGTTCAGCCTCTCCACTCACCTCATCTCCACGTCTCCAATTTACCTCGTTGTCCCCTAAAAGCATGATAATAAATAATAAACACCACGACAGCAGCAGGATTTGGGATTGAGGGGTCTTGAAGGTCCCTTCCAACACAAACCACCCTGGGACTCGATGGGAACAAAGCTCAAATACATCACTCATGGGCTGTGGAGTCCTGGATACCTCAACACTGGGATGTGAAAATATGGGATCAAACCAGGTCAGAATGGGATAATAATTGCAGATTTCCTTTGGAACCTGGGGAAGGTGGCCTTGTGTAATGACCAGACACTGAGGTAATTTGCATTATTTTTCTTTTTTTAACTCTGTTAACCTTCTTATTTTTGTCTTTTAATGGTCCCAAATGGTCCAAACTCCATTTCTGTTTCCCCAGGAGCAGCGTGTTGGACCTGTGACTTGTGGTCACCCCATTGTCCCTCCCTGGACATGAAACCTTCTAAGAGGGGGATGCTCCTTATCCATTCTGGGGCAAGCTCAGGGCTGGGTTTTCCAAGGAAGACATTCCCTGCTCTTCCATGAGTGATGGATGAAATACCAAAGGCACAAGTGCTTCCCATGGTTTATTCCTTAACAAAGCTTTTCCTGGGTGTTTGGAAGCAAAGCTGAATCTGCAGCTCCGGGGAATCCATTTCCCTTCTCTCTTAAAAAATTGTATTATTTTCCAGTAGATTCTTTAAAGAATTCTGCCCAAAAGGGGTTTCTTGAAAGAAAATTTGGAGTTCTGAGCCTGGTCTAGTGGAAGGTGTGATTTGGGAATGAGAGGTCTTAAAGGTCCCTTCCAACCCAAAAAATCCGGGATTCAATGGAAACAAAGTTCAAGTGCATCACTCATGAGCTGTGTAGTTCTGGACACCAGGATGTGAAAACACGGGATCAAACCAGGTCAGAATGGGATAATAATTATTGTAGATTTGCTTTGGAGCCTGCTGGACCTGGGGAAGGTGGCTTTGTGTAGTTCTGGGATTTGTGACTGTGGGGTAAATCCTGCTGCTGGAGCCGAGTGCCGATGGGCCGGGCTGGAAAAACGCGTGGAGCAGCATCCACAAAAAAAATTTGTGGAGCAGCACCGACAAAATACACGGAGCAGCACCAGCCACATGCTCTGCGCAGCTCAAATTTGCCCAAGAAATTAAAGTGTCACTTCAGGCTCTTGGAGAAGCGTGACTTTCCCCGCAGCCGCCGGCTCCGGGACGCCGCTGACGGTAATTCCCCCTCGTCAAAGCCCCGAGTTCTGGGCGCTCGCTGACCTCGATTAAACAAATCGAGCGGTTCAAGTACATAATTTAAAAGTTCTGTTCAAACACCAGATTCCGATGGCGTCGCCGCTTCCCTGGAAAATGAGGGATTTAATGCTCCCGTCCCACAAATGGACTCGGCGGCGCTGGGGCTGAAAGGACGGCACGGAGGATTAGGGAGCTGTTGTGGGAAGTGTCATCGGGAACCTGTAATTTTCCTGTCTCTCCCTCTGCCTTCAATGCTCCATTTCCACGGCGAATTTCGGGAGACAAATGCATTCGTTCAGCCGGGCTGCGAGGGTTTTGCTCCTGGTGTCTGCAGGATTTGGGGCTCGGCGCGGGAATTTAAGGTGGAAATGGGAAGTTGGGAATGTGTGAACGGGAAAATCATTGCCCAGCATGATGGGGGCCTTTAAATATTGGGAATTTACAGCTGGTTCAGCGGACACAGTATTTTTTTATGCTGATAATTGCGTATTAACCTAAAGGCTTGTGGGTTTTGAGGTTTTACTGAGGGGTTTTTGGGGGTTTAACTGACTCTAATCATTCATCTTGGACAGCTCTGGCAGATCCTGCACTGTCCATAAAAAATATCCACCAATCCATTAACCACTCAGCCTGAGAGCAGCCTGTGAGAATATTATTGAGTCCTTGCTTTATTGCTAAATTTAATGGGATGAACGCTCACCTTGCAAAATATGATTTATTCCCTTTTCCCCCTGCTGAACCAAACCATAAGCTCAGGGCTGCCTCGGGGTGGGCACTCACCTGGCTTGTTCACGACGAGATTTATCAATTTCCAGCCACTTAAACTCAGATTAAAGCCAGGCTGACTCATGGTGCAGTAATTAAGGTTTCACACAGTCTCCCTTTATAGCCCTAATTACATAATTACGGCTGTGCTCTGATTTGGGGTTTCTATTTTTAGTTGTCAGTGGGGAGCCCCACGGCTCATCCCCTCAGTGTCCTGTGAGGAACTCTGCCCTCTGGAATGATGTTTTTTTTGGCTCCGTGGTCCTTTATTCCTGAGAGAGGGTCTGGAAAAGATTGGGAGTGCTGTGAGTTAGTAAAGGCTGGGATTTCATAGGATCAGAGAATCCCAGAGCGATTTGGGTTGGATGGGACCTTAAATCCCATCCCATTCCTCCCCTGCCATGGGCAGAGACACCTTCCACTATCCCAGGTTTCTCCAAACCCCATCCAACCTTGGACACTTCCAGGGATGGGGAAACCTGATTTACAGGAGCCCCTCTAACAGCAGCGCCTGTGGCGTGGGTGCTGAGAGATGGTGAGAAAAGCTTTGGGATAAAAAGCTCTTTTTTATTTTGGAGAGAGGCTTTTAGTGAGAGCTGGGGGGATTTCTGACAGATCCCTTTGAAAATCCACGTGAGTGGATTCGGGATGAAAACTTTCACTTAACCAAAAAAGCTGCGAGAAACATTCAAGCTGAAAACAAAAACCTGAGAGCGATTCCCACCCCTCCAAATTTGTTCCTTTTCCATCCTCTCCGTTGACTCCATCCCTAATTTATGAGCAAAGGGAATGTTTTCCCCCGGAGAACCCACGGTGCTGGGGGTGGGTGCTGCTCCTACAAGCAGAGCACATTCCCACCGCGCTCTGTCAGATTCCCATTAATGAACTGGAAATATTTCTGCCAGGAGGATGAAGGAGCTGACACTGATAAATGGCGCTGGCGATGGAAACCGCTCGCGACTGCCAAGGAGCCGCCGCCGTTCCGAGCGTCCTCTGCCGATCCCGCTGCTCCCAGGAGCTGGAAACTTTGGGAATAGATACAATTCCCTTCTGGTTA
>VWZT01012340.1:56234-71409 GCA_013397055.1 Pachycephala philippinensis | reverse complement strand
TTTTAGGGAATTCTCTGGAGAATTTGATGATTATAAAATCATAGAATCACAGAGTTTGGGTCCCGCCGTTCCGCGCGTCCTCTGCGGATCCCACTGCTCCGAGGAGCTGGGAACTTTGGGAATAGATACAATTCCCTTCTGGTTACGTTTCCTTTTCTATGGATTTTCCAAGGATAAAATCAACCCAGGTCTCCAGCACTCCCAGTGCCACTTCTGCCGGTGCCCGCATCCTTTGGGAAATCCGTTTTTAGGGAGTTCTCTGGAGAATTTCATGATTATAAAATCATGGAATCACAGAATTTGGGTGGGAAGGGACTTTAAGGATCATTTCATTCCACCCCCTGCCACGGGCAGGGACATCTTCCACGATCCCAGGTTGTTCCAAACCCCATCCATCCACTTCCATGGACGGGAAGTTTATCCACGATGCTAAGGCCTTGCTCGGGATTGCTGCAGGAGGATTCTTTCCTCACTGCTCGAATTCCTCTGGAAATTTGGGCTCCAGAGTGACTTTGCAGCCGGGTTAGTGAAAAATCCCTACGTTAGAATAATGCAGGGGTAATGAACGGCTCCTTAATAGCTGGGAAATAAAGCTGCAGCCAGCTCAATAAAGCTCTGGATCCTCTCCTTCTCCTCCACGGGCTTTTAAAATAAACCATAAATTCCCAGAGTTTTACTAGTGAGAGACTTAACTATTCCAGTAGACAAAGTGAAATTTATGTTTTATTGGGAGAAAATGAATGCCTGAGCTTCTTTATGGTCGGATCAAGACTGACCGTGGCAGGCTGGCCTTTTATAAAAGGGGGAAAAAATGAATTTACAATTTAAACAGGGATCAAATGCCCCGTGAACAGCTGCTGGTGGTCACTGCTGGAATTTCTGCTCCACAAATGAGGAAGAGCTGAGCCTGATTTTTATTCCAGGGTTGTAAAATAACTTCGTTCCCACATATCCCATCCTTTTCCAGTCGCTGGATTTCCAATCCCCATTCCCATTTATTGTGGGCTCTGTTGGAGAGGGTTTGGTTTTTAAGGGAGAGAATCACACGAGGGAAAGAATTCTCCTCCTGTGCCATGAATCCGGGCAAATTCTGGCTGCTCCCAAAACACTGGGAAGGCTCCATGAGCTGCATTTATCGGGAATTTGGGAGAATTTTTGGGGTGAGCAAGGATCAGCCCCATCCCATCCTTTTCCAGTCGCTGGATTTCCAATCCCCATTTCCATTTATTGTGGGCTCTGTTGGAGAGGGTTTGGTTTTTAAGGGAGAGAATCACACGAGGGAAAGAATTCTCCTCCTGTGCCATGAATCCAGGCAAATTCTGGCTGCTCCCAAAACACTGGGAAGGCTCCATGAGCTGCATTTATCGGGAATTTGGGAGAATTTTTGGGGTGAGCAAGGATCAGCCCCATCCCATCCTTTTCCAGTCGCTGGATTTCCAATCCCCATTCCCATTTATTGTGGGCTCTGTTGGAGAGGGTTTGGTTTTGAAGGGAGAGAATCACACGAGGCAAAGAATTCTCCTCCTGTGCCATGAATCCAGGCAAATTCTGGCTGCTCCCAAAACACTGGGAAGGCTCCATGAGCTGCATTTATTGGGAATTTGGGAGAATTTTTGGGGTGAGCAAGGATCAGCCCCATCACTCTGCCCCAAAGAGGTGCGAGGCAAGGTTTAGGGTCAGGATATTTAATCCTTTCCCATCCCCTTTTGGTGAAACTCTTCGGCTTTTTGGGTGTTGCGTTTCTTTCTGAAATGGGATTTTTAATCCCTGGGTTCACGGTGAGCTCACAAAGAGAGGGAATTGCAAAAGGAATTTAAATTATGATTACAGGACTTTTCCCCCTTTTTTTTCCCTAGGATTTACCAGAGAGAAAAATACCTGATAAGGATGAGAGCTGAACTTGCTGAATTTTGAGAGGGTTTGTTCTGTTGGGGACCCCGTGCACGAGCCAGCTTTAATCTTTGGATTTGATTCAGGCTCTCTGCAATTCAGGAATGGACAAGCCATTTATTTCCTGGAAGTTAAAGTGATTAATAAATAAGTTAATCTCCTTAAAAAACCCACATTTTTATATTTATAGGAATATTTTTTTAGCTGAGGCATCGAGGGACTCACAATTAACCGGGCTCCAGCATTTCTAAGGCAGTTCCTTGATGACCGTAGGTTGTTAAATGTGATTTTTAAAATGTTTTCCATGGAAATTTGGATGGATCCCTCTATTTTTCTTAGCCTGAACTGTAAATTTTCCCAGTACTCAACGCCTTCATCAGTGAGGTTGTTCCCTTGATGGCATTTTAATGTCACTTGGTGTCTAATGATGTCACTCCTTCATTCAGACAGGAGGGACACGGCACATTCCAGGAGGTGGGAGCTGAGCTTGGATAAATGGAACCTGGCAGTGGTGAAAAAGTGGGAATGATTAATCACAGGGATCACTTTACAAAGGAGAATGGTAAATGGATCCTTAAGGGAGCTTCAAAATCACGAGGGGACGTGTGCTGGCTGCAGGATGAGGGATTTGGGAATATTTGTGTCCCCAGGGAAGAAATTCCCACCCCTGGGGTGATGTCTGTGAGGGATCCGTTGTGTGCAGGGTCTCTGATGGGTTTCTTGCTGTGTCTGTGTCCTGGGAGCCCAGAAAACTCCCCAAATCTGATGGTTTTTAACCCTTCTGTCACAAACAGAGCGATCCCAAAATTGCAGATTGGTTTTAAGTGGAATAATCCCAAACGGAGCTTTTCCCTTTTTCTCTTCCTACACCCAAACATCCCAGGAAATTCTCAACTCTGAGCTGTGCCGAAATGGGGCAGTGAGAAACTTCAGGAATCAGGAAATGGTTCTAAACTGCACCTGTATTTCCTTGCCCTGATTTTTCCTTATCCACAACCCCTTTAATTACCTGGATTCCATGGCCATGAGATTTATTACCTCCAATAAACCCAGATTCTGCGGGATTTGCTCAGTCTCACTCCCAGCTCCAGCAGACAACTCCTGGCTGCTCACTTTTGCCTCTGATGGAGATTTTTGGCTTGTCCCAGATTGATATTCGTGGAGCAGGGCTCTCAGCTGAGCTATTCCCGGGAATTAAGAGCTGGATAAACAGCTTTACACCAAGGTAAATATTAATCCTTTTCCATGAGCTGCTGCTGGAAAATCCCAGGGCAAACAGGAATATCAATAAACCTCCACGGTTTGGGGTCACAGGGCTCTGCCAGGGCTCCTTCCCCTCCCCTTGGTGCTGGGGGCTCTCCTGGGTGCTGCCGTGGGATTTTGGATGGGGTTGAGATCAGCTGGATGGATTTTTCTGAGAAACCAGTGGGTACTGGGAATTCCTTCGCTGGCTGGATGCAAAGTAATGGAGCCAGGCTGGGAGAGCTGGGAATGTTCCCCTGGAGAAGGGAAGGATCCAGGGAGAGCTCAGAGCCCCTTGCAGGGCCTAAAGGGGCTCCAGGAGAGCTGGAGAGGGACTGGGGACAAGGGATGGAGGGACAGGACACAGGGAATGACCTTAAGATGAGGGATTGTGGATTTAGCTCGGATATTGGGAAGAATTTATTCCCTATGAGGGTGGGGAAGGGCTGGGCTGGAATTCCCAGAGATTCACCTGAGAGAAAGGGCACGGCAGAATTCCCTGCCCTGGGTCACAGGAGTAACGAGGGCTGATTCCAGCAGGGAGAAGGATTCCATGGATTAAAATGATGTGGGGTCACGGAAAGGGGTCTGGAGGCTCTTCGTGGCTCCGTGCAAGGCAACAACTTCAGCTCACAGAAGGATGGGAATAAAATCAGGGGAGCTGCTGGTTAAAGATGTGGAGGTGCTGGAGTGAATCCAGAGGAATCCATGGAGCTNGATGGATGGGATATTGGGAAGGAATTCCTGGCTGGGAGGGTGGGGAGGGGCTGGGCTGGAATTCCCAGAGAAGCTGTGGCTGCCCCTGGATCCCTGGAAGTGCCCAAGGCCAGGTTGGAGCAGCCTGGGACAGTGGAAGGTGTCCCTGCCCATGGCAGGGGTGGCACTGGGTGGGATTTAAAGTCCCTTCCAACCCAAACCGCTCTGGAATTCTGTGATGATGAAATATCCCCTGAAAGAGGATGGGATCAGGGGATCTGGGCTGATCTAAGGACCACTTCCAACATGGACAACTCCAAACTCAATCCCCCTTCCCCAAAATCCCGAGTAGAAATGAAAACCTCGTTAGAAAGCCCCAGTAGAAACCAAATTCTCCTTAACCTCACCTGAGGTGACTCGGAGCTCCTGGGACAGCTTCGGTCGGACCTCGGGAAGCGTTGCCGTGATGGAAACCAGAGTGGAAACTCCTCTTGGAATGGGAAAAAAGTGGATTTTTCATGGATTTGCTGCTCCTTAAGCAGGGATATGTCCCTGACAAAGCTCCCGTGGCTGGTGCCAGTCTCTGGGTGACAGGGCTGGTGCCACCACAGAGGGGACACGGGGATGCCTGAGCTTTGCTGGATGAATCCAGGGAAAAGCTGGATAAATGCCTCTGTAATCCTTCACTTTCAGCAGAGCTGGGTCAAACAGTGGCTTCATTTAAACCCCAGATCAAGCCAAGGCTGGGCCTGACTGTGAAATATGGGATATTCAGCTCCATGGATGGGAAATCCTTTCCATCATCGGGGTAAAAACGGCCCCGAGCTCTTTGGGAAGCGCCGTTCCCTCCCCGAAACCTTCCCCCGTTTCATTTTGGGAATTCATTTCTGCTCCGTTGGGAATTCATTTCTGGGTCAGCCCTTCCCAACCTTTCAGCGCATTAATCGTGGCTTTGATTAAACTGCCAAGTGTTCCCTTCCTAATTTAGCTGCACTAATTAACGAGGGGATGGCTGATTGGGGCCAGGCTGGCCAGGATTTGCTTCTGTCACTTTTTTGGGGGGTGGGTAAGGCCAGAGTCGCTCCCTGTTCCAAAAGGAGATGGAAAAGGACAGGAAATCCGAGAAATCCTGGAGTATTTGGGCTTGGAAACTTGATGTAACTCCTTCATTTTTAGAAAAATTGAATTAAATTAAATTAAATTTAAAAAGTCCTTTATATGAGCAGTTGGGGTAAATTCTCTTTTCCTGAGGTGTGCACAGAGAGCGTGGCCCTGCACCTCTCTGCTCTGCTGGGCAAAGTGATTAATTTGAAAATTTTTTTCCTCAATCCATGGGTATTTTTATCCCAAATTTACAGCAATCCCAGCCTGAGATCCAGGCTTAAAACAGAGGAGGACGAGCTTTGGCAAAGAGGCCAAAAAATTGTTTCTTGGAATGTGATACTGATGTGCATTGAAATTAAAATTAATAATGGCTGAAAGATGCTGATTTTCCAGGGATTTTGATGCTGATTTTCCAGGGATTTTGATGCTGATTTTCCAGGGATTTTGATGCTGATTTTCCAGGGATTTTGATGCTGATTTTCCAGAGATTTTGATGTTGATTTTACAGGAATTTTGATATTGATTTTACTGGGATTTTGATGTTGATTTTGCTGGGATTTTGATTTTCCAGAGATCTTGATGTTGATTTTCCGGAGATCTTGATGTTGATTTTACCAGGATTTTGGTGTTGATTTTCCAGAGATTTTGAAGCCCATTTTACAGTGATTTTGAAGTGCATTTTACAGGGATTTTGAGGTTCATTTTCCAAGGATCTTGACGTTGATTTTCCAGAGATTTTGATGTTGATTTTCCAGAGATTTTGGTGTTGGTTTTACTGGGATTTTGGTGCTGATTTTACTGGGATTTTGATTTTACAGGGATTTTGAAGTCCATTTTACAGGGATCTTGACGTTGATTTTCCAAGGATCTTGACGCTGATTTTCCAGAGATTTTGATGTTGATTTCCCAAGGATTTTGGGACTGGGAGCCCTGGGCTTGGCAGATTTCAGCTCCCACCAGCCTGGCAGGATGCTCCAAAGGGTGTCCTAGGGAATGCACGCCTGGAAATATTTAAACGGAATATTTAAATGGAATTCTGCAGCCTGGGTGGCCGAGCAAATTCCAAACACATTTCAATAATTCCTGGAGCCTCGTGGGCAGAACCGAGGTGTGCACAACACGAGAACCTCCCGTGCTTTTTTAGGATTTAAAAGGTTTTGGTTGCTTAAATAAGAAACCTTTTTATTTTTATTTATTTTATTTTATTTTTTTGGGGGGTGTTAACAACAGCGACTGAAGGTGAGCCAGAGCTGCTTCCTCGTGGCTGGAATTTGATAAGGCGGGGATATCAATCAGCCTTCCCCAATTAGCATTTCCCTGATGGGGATGCACAAAGCCTTTTTAATGAGCACTTTCAAGTCCCCCCCAGCTCGGGGTGGGATTTTTTTTGGCTGCTGGTTCCTTAGCAACAGGCGGGATTGGCAGGGAGCAGGGGTTTGATGTGTTCCTGCATAAAGGGTTTACAGGGCTGGAAAATGAGGATAATCGTGGTTTATTGTCTTGGCACCGGGTTCAAAGATAAACAAACAACCTTCGGGCCCTCGGAAGATTTTTTGGGATGTTCTTCTTCCTTCCTCTGTTCTCCTGGAGAACTTCTCCACCGAGCTCGGAGCTGGAATTAAGCAGACTTTTGTCTGGTTTCTAGAAATTAACACATCAGAGGAGAAAATGCTTGATCTGCATTAGAAAGGGGAATTAGGGAATGTTCTGTTGGAATGTGTGGAATGGGAACAAACGTCCTACAAAGCTTTGGCAGAGCTGCAGCTTGGGGGTGGTGGCACCTTCAGCCTGGAGAAGGGAAGGATCCAGGGAGAGCTCAGAGGCCTAAAGGGGCTCCAGGAGAGCTGGAGAGGGACTGGGGACAAGGGATGGAGGGACAGGACACAGGGAATGACTTCCCACTGCCAGAGGGCAGGGATGGATGGGATATTGGGAAGGAATTCCTGGTGGGGAGAGTGTGGAGGTATTGAAACAGCTTTCCCAGAGAAGCTGTGGCTGCCCCTGGATCCCTGGAAGTGTCCAAGGCCAGGCTGGATGGGATTGGAGCAGCCTGGGACAGTGGAAGTGTCCCTGCCCATGGATGGGGTGGCACTGGATGCGATTTATGATCCCTTCCAACCCAAACCATTCCGGGGTTCTGTGATTCCCTAATTTTATGGAAAGGAATGCCCTGGGAATGAGACCCTGCTGGGTGCTGGGGTGGTTTGGGTGGGAATTGCCCTTTAAAGCTCATCCAGTCCCAAACCCTGCCATGGGCAGAGGCACCTCCCACTGTCCCAGGCTGCTCCAAATATTTTCCACACTCACACTGTGCATCCATGCTTCTCTTTTTCCTTTCCAGGCACAGGAGCAGAGCTGCTCCATCCCAAAATCTGCTGTCAGAAGCTGGGAGAGGATCAGTGTCGAGCAGACACCCTTCACTGGGGAGCACCCACCTCCTTTCCATGGGATGCCACCCTGGAGCTCCTGGGAAACATCACAGCCGGGTGCACAGCGATGATGCCAATTAAGCCTTTCGTTAATGAGCTCAGGGCAGATCCTGTCCCATCCCCTCGGTCTCTGCTGAAGTTGGGATTGGTGCAGGGGCTGCTGGGCACAGCTGGAACAGCCTCCCAAAATCCTGGCTCGAGGACACCACACAGAGCTGCTCCACTGAACCCCAACCCTGGAGCCTCCCACCCTTGGTTTGAATCCAGCAAATTCTGGGGAATTTTCATATTCCACCTCGTAAATACCAGGAATTTGGATGTTTTCATGCTGGACACCCTTCTGGGCACTCCTCCTCTCCCAGGTCACCTCCATGGGACCGGGGGCTCCAAGCCCCATCCAGCCTGGCCTCAGACATTCCAGGGATCCAGGGGCAGCCACAGCTGCTCTGGGAATTCCATCCCAGTCCCTCCCCCCCCTCCCAGCCAGGAATTCCTTCCCAATTTCCCATCTAACCCTGGCAGTGGGAAACCATTCCCTGTGTCCTGCCATTCCAGGCTCTCAGAAATAGTTTCTCTCCGTGTTTCTTTCAGCTCCTTCAGGTCCTGGAAGGTCACAGTTAGGCCGCCCTAAAGCTCCTCTTCTAAAGGCTGGGACAATCCCAATTGTCCCAGCCTTCCCTCCCAGCGGAGCTGCTCCATCCCTCAAATTGTTGGCTTCCTCTGGAAGAACAATTCCAAGAGCAGGAGCCTGAAATTGCTCCTTGGGAGCCACCCACCCTCTCTAGGGAATTCCATCCCTAAATTTGACTCAACCCCGCAGCAAATCCAGGGTGCTTTCCGTGAGGTGCCCTGGATTTGCTGCGAGGTTGAGTCAAATTTAGGGTTGGCCATGGGGCAGGTGCCTTTTGGTGTTTGCTGCTGCTGCAGGATCCATGCAGGGACAGTGCTGCTGCTCCTCCTGCTCCCATCCCACCTTCCCTCTGCCCAAATCAGGGAAAATTCTTCCGTTAAAAACACACCACAAAGAGAGACCAGCAAGAAAACTTCTTGGCTTTTGAAGCAAACACTTCCTGGTGATTTTATGGGCTCAAAGTCGATTTTTATTCAGTTCCAAGAGGAGGATGATGATCCTTTTGCAGCAGTAGAAGACATCTGGTACCTGTTACCCCTCAGGTGAATCCCATTATCCCATCCCATCCCATTATCCCATCCCATTATCCCATCCCATCCCAAGGAGCCCCTCGTGCCCCTCCAGCACTTATCAAGACCAGCACTGTCCATTTTCACCCTGCCCAGAACCATCTGCAATGCTAATTAAGAGTGATGACTTCTTTATTTAGTGCTTCCAGGCAGTTCCCTGCGGGAATTTCGGCACGCTCAGGAGCCAGGGAACAGATCCATGCTGTTCATAAATCCCAATTCCCCGGGCTGAGGTCAGGAAGGGTTTCTACAGCCAAGACTTGGCTCAGCCCGTGCTGCCTGTGGCATCTCTGGCAGGCAGCACCCGAATTCCCGGGGGGATGAGCTCCTGGGGCTCTCTCCAGCCTCGTGTTTGCAGCATTCCATGGAAATCCCATGGATGAGGAAGGGATGTACCCGTTACCTGCTGCTGCCAGCGGGTTGTGCCACTCCACTGCGTTATGGAGCTGCAAACACCACCCAGCTCTGCCTCACGCCATCCGTCTCCATCCTTCCCAAGGAATCTTCATCTCCAGCCCCCTCCTCGTCCAAGTTACGGTTTCCAGGTGGGAATTGCGGCGGAGTCAAACCTGGGTCACTCAGGAGTGGCTTTGTCACTTAAAGAAACCTCGTGGAAGGCAGCAGCGAAACCAGATTTAATTTAAATTTAACAGAGCTCAATTTCAAGGTTCACTCTGCTGCTACATGAGCACACGGAGGAAAACGAGATGGAAATCAATCCAATCGGATTTGCACAGGGACAAAAGGAGAAGAGTGCAAAGGCCAAGGGAGACCCTGCCGCCGAGCTGCTCCTTACCAAGCCCAGCCTAAGGTTTGATCGATGGCTTTACGCCTGAAGGATTTAGCAGCACTTAATCATCGAGTGATTTAACACTTGTAGTGAATGGTATCGAAGCTTTTCGTGAGCACAGCGGGGGCTGAGCTGCAGCCCTGGCGCTGCTCCTGCTGCAGGGTGCTGGGAACAATTCCCACACGGACACAAAGGAGTTAATGGAAAGGTGAAATTTCCCTCCTCAGGTGCCTTTGGAGTCCCATTCCCGGGGATATCCCATTCCCAGGGATATCCCATTCCCAAGGATGTCCCATTCCCGGGGATATCCCATTCCCAGGGATATCCCATTCCCAAGGATGTCCCATTCCCGGGGATATCCCATTCCCAGGGATATCCCATTCCCAAGGATGTCCCATTCCCGGGGATATCCCATTCCCAGGGATATCCCATTCCCAAGGATGTCCCATTCCCGGGGATATCCCATTCCCAGGGATATCCCATTCCCAAGGATGTCCCATTCCCGGGGATATCCCATTCCCAGGGATATCCCATTCCCAAGGATGTCCCATTCCCGGGGATATCCCATTCCCAGGGATATCCCATTCCCAAGGATGTCCCATTCCCGGGGATATCCCATTCCCAGGGATATCCCATTCCCAAGGATGTCCCATTCCCGGGGATATCCCATTCCCAGGGATATCCCATTCCCAAGGATGTCCCATTCCCGGGGATATCCCATTCCCAGGGATATCCCACTCTGAGGGAGTCCCACTCCCAGGGATGCCCCATTCCCAGTGATGCCCCATTCCCAGGGATATCCCATTCCCAAGGATGTCCCATTCCCGGGGATATCCCATTCCAAGGGATGTCCCATTCCCAGGGAGATGTCCCATTCCAGGAGGGCTCAAAGTGCCCCACACAGAACTTCTGGCTTTAGGATCATGAGCTGCTGGGCTTTAGTCACCTCTCAGTCCCCAGGATTTTTCAGGGAAGCTGTTTTCCAAGGTTTTAGGGAATGCGGGAGTTCCTCATCCCCACCCCGGTGAGGCACCAGGAGCTCCTGGCTCAGCACCACCCTCACCTTGGTCGTGGAAGTTCCTGATAAGGTTTGGGGAATTCTTATCACCCAAATCATTCCAACGCTGAGGGTTAATGGGAATTCCTGGAATTGTGGAGCAGCCTGAGGAGGGGGAGAAGGGAAAATCCACCCCCATTCCCAGGAATGACCTGGTCCTGCTCAGAGCTATCCCAGAGCTGAGGCATTCCTGCTCTCTTGCTTCCCTTTTCCAGTGGAATTTTTACTCCTAATTCCCAGTGTGTGGCTTATCCCCACAGATTTCTCCCTTCACGGCATGACCACGTCACCATCTCCATCTGCTCCAAGGAAATCTTCCCAGGGAACTGCAAACATCCATTTTTTTTTTTTGGAGCTTTCCTGCCTTTGTTTTTCCATGGTTGAGGATGGATATTTCCTTTTCCATATGTAGTGGGGTCAGAGGTGTCTCCTGGTCTAGGGGAAGGAATTCCTTGGATGGAAGCGTTGGAATGAGATGACTTTAAGGTCCTTCCAACCCAAACCATTCCAGGATTCCATAAATAGCATCACTATTGGGATCTGTTCCCAACACTACAAGAGGCAGGAGAAAATCATGAGGAAATCATTATTCCATCTCAGCCCACTCAGGCAGTTCCCTCTTTTATCCAGAATATTGATCATTAATCCTTAATTATTTTATTCCCATATTAAAGAAAGGTGCTAAAAAGAAATATTTTCCTGGGAAAATATAAAGGAAATATTTTCTTGGGATGGAGGTGCCGGTGCCTCACTGAACCTGGTTTGTGCTTGCCCAGGTCACCTCCACGCCAGGCTCATTCCCAGGAATTGCGTCTGCAAGGGAAGCTCAAAGTCACTTTGTTGGCAAAACCTTTGGATCATCTCTCGGGGCTGTTGGCAGGAAATCAGCGATGACGGAATTCCATAAAAACCGCTTCCAGGGGGGAAATTGGATTACCAGTGTGAGAGTCCTGGGCAGGTCTGGCAGCCTCCATCCTACAGACACCACTCCCAGATTTATCCATGGTGTGGAAAAGCCCATCCTTCCTGTGCTGCTTCCCATTTTTAGCCTTTATTGCCTTTTTTTGGTGCAATTCCTGCATCCTATCCCAGGATTTTAGCGCCCACCCTTTTTGTCCCTGCTGATTTGTGCTCGGGCTCCGGCGGGCAGGAGTCCCCACGCCGAGGTGGCTGCCACAGAAATTGTCTGGGCCACATTCCAGCCCGGGATCGAATTTCTGGAAGCACTTCCAGAATCCCAACATCCCCGGAGGAGTTTCAGGGTGACTTCAGAGCCACTTGGTGCCTCAGGAGCTGGGCTTGGGTTGTGCTGATTCCCTGGAGCAGCTCCATGGATTTGGGATCGGGAGAGGGTGGGTGGCTCCCAAGGAGCAATTTCATGCTCCTGCTCTTGGAATTGCTCTTCCAGAGAAAGCCACCAAGATGATTTAAGGGATGGAGCAGCTCTGCTGGGAGGAAAGGCTGGGAAAATTGGGATTGTTCAGCCTGGAGAAGAGGAGCTTTAGGGTGGCCTAACTGTGACCTTCCAGGACCTGAAGGAGCTGAAAGAAACATGGAAAGAAACTATTTCCGAGAGCCTGGAATGACAGGACACAGAGAATGGCTTCCCACTGCCAGGGGGCAGGGTTGGATGGGATATTGGGAAGGAACTCCTGGCTGGGAGGGTGGGGAGGGACTGGGATGGAATTCCCAGAGAAGCTGTGGCTGCCCCTGGATCCCTGGAAGTGTCCAAGGCCAGGCTGGATGAGGCTTGGAGCAGCCTGTCCCATGGAGGTGACCTGGGAGAGAAGGAGAGTATCCAAAGTGAAAACGTCCAAATTCCTGGTATTTATGAGGCAGAATATGAAATTCCTTCGGTGCTGTCAGCCAGGATCCATCTGGAGCCTTCTATTTAGAGCCTTGTTTTGTTCCAGTCTTTGCTTTTCGTCAATGACAGGTGAAAAACGTCCTTTATTTTTATTTTTTTTTTGGATGTTCTTGAGCTCCAGGCGTGTCCTCGAACTGCCCACTGCTCGTTTGACTTTCACCTGACAGGAAACTGCACAACGAGCCCTTGATCCATTATTCCAGCTCGTTTTTATCCCGCTGCTTGGTTTAATGCCATTTCCAGCCCTCTCCGAGCACAATAAGTCACCAAAAGCCGGAATTCTCGGCAGGTTCCCGCGGCTCTTATCCCGGCAGATAAAACTGATGTGTTCCAGAAGGTTGGGCTGGCTCTGGTTTTCCTCTTTTTTCTAAATATTTATTTCATCCCGCTGCTCCATCATCTTTCATTGTCTGGGAATGAACGACACAACCCCTGGAAGGAGAGCGGGTGGAAAAAACTTGTAGGTAAATCTGTTTATTCTGCGTTGAATTATGGAATATCCTGAGCTGGAAGGGATCCAGAGGCTGATCCCAAAAGGAGTAAATCCATATAAAACCAGTGCTGTTCACTTCAGTGCAATATTTGTGTTGTGTCCAGGTCAGCAGCTCGGTGGTTTTACAGCAGGAAGGGGAAAAAAGTGCCAACGGCAAAGAATTCCATGGAAAAGTCGTTTTTGGGATGTGTTTATGGGTGCAGGGAGTGAGGTTGTGCCAGGAATGCTCCATGGGACAAAGGGCTCGTTGCTGCAGGTCTGTGAGGAAGCTGGGCCTTGAGGAGTCCACGGATCCCAAAAAAGCTGCTGGAAGCTCCTCTCCAGGCACAGTAAAGATGGAATTCATCAATCAGCAGAATTCCAGAGCTGGGGGTGCATCCATCCCCTCACCTGGATCAGCAACGAAGGGGTTAAACAGGGCTGGCCCCAGGACTGAGCCTCAGAAGCGACCACAAGCTGGGTTTAACTCCATTCGAGGCTGGGTTTGACTCCATTCCCAGCTGGGTTTAACTCCATTCCAGGCTGGGTTTGACTCCATTCCCGGCTGGGTTTGACTCCATTCCCAGTTGGGTTTAACTCCATTCCAGGCTGGGTTTAACTCCATTCCCGGCTGGGTTTGACTCCATTCCCGGCTGGGTTTGACTCCATTCCAGGCTGGGTTTGACTCCATTCCCGGCTGGGTTTAACTCCATTCCCGGCTGGGTTTAACTCCATTCCACGCTGGGTTTAACTCCGTTCCACGCTGGGTTTAACTCCATTCCCGGCTGGGTTTAACTCCATTCCCAGCTGGGTTTGACTCCATTCCCGGCTGGGTTTGACTCCATTCCAGGCTGGGTTTAACTCCATTCCAGGCTGGGTTTGACTCCATTCCCGGCTGGGTTTAACTCCATTCCAGGCTGGGTTTGACTCCATTCCCGGCTGGGTTTGACTCCATTCCCAGCTGGGTTTGACTCCATTCCCGGCTGGGTTTAACTCCATTCCAGGCTGGGTTTGACTCCATTCCCGGCTGGGTTTGACTCCATTCCCAGCTGGGTTTGACTCCATTCCCGGCTGGGTTTAACTCCATTCCAGGCTGGGTTTGACTCCATTCCCGGCTGGGTTTGACTCCATTCCCAGCTGGGTTTGACTCCATTCCCGGCTGGGTTTAACTCCATTCCAGGCTGGGTTTGACTCCATTCCCGGCTGGGTTTGACTCCATTCCCAGCTGGGTTTGACTCCATTCCCGGCTGGGTTTAACTCCATTCCAGGCTGGGTTTGACTCCATTCCCGGCTGGGTTTGACTCCATTCCCAGCTGGGTTTGACTCCATTCCCGGCTGGGTTTAACTCCATTCCAGGCTGGGTTTGACTCCATTCCCGGCTGGGTTTGACTCCATTCCCAGCTGGGTTTGACTCCATTCCCGGCTGGGTTTAACTCCATTCCAGGCTGGGTTTGACTCCATTCCCGGCTGGGTTTGACTCCATTCCCAGCTGGGTTTGACTCCATTCCCGGCTGGGTTTAACTCCATTCCCAGCTGGGTTTGACTCCATTCCCGGCTGGGTTTGACTCCATTCCAGGCTGGGTTTAACTCCATTCCAGGCTGGGTTTGACTCCATTCCCGGCTGGGTTTAACTCCGTTCCCCGCTGGGTTTAACTCCATTCCACGCTGGGTTTAACTCCATTCCACGCTGGGTTTAACTCCGTTCCACGCTGGGTTTAACTCCCTTCCCGGCTGGGTTTAACTCCATTCCCAGCTGGGTTTAACTCCATTCCAGGCTGGGTGTAACTCCATTCCCAGCTGGGTTTGACTCCATTCCAGGCTGGGTTTAACGCCAGTCCCGGCTGGGTGTAACTCCATTCCAGGCTGGGTTTGACTCCATTCCCTTCCATCCCAAACCATTCCATGATTCTCCCTACTGGATAATGAGGGAACGGTGATAGGAAAAGGGTGGAGGAAAATTTCTGGGAACCCGCACAAAATGAGTTTTGCTGCTCCATTTGGGAATGGGTTTGTTTGGAAAAGAGCTGGCAGAGCTTCCGTGTGCCAGGGCAGAGCTTGGGCACCACCACCCTAAACCAGCGCGGGTGAGGAGCTGGGTGCCCAAATTCCAGCCCTTTTTCAGGAATGTTCTGCACAGTTTGGGTGCAGGGAGGGTTCACCTGGGAAAGGCTTTTCCCGATGTGGGATTTGAAGCCACCATCCCCTGCTGATCCTGTGGGATAAATCTGGATGTGGAAATGCCCTCCCTGCATTTGAGATTCCCCTCCTTGCTGAGCTGGAGAAGATTTAAACCCCTAAAAGTGAGATCAGAAAATCCCTTGGCTTTGGATCTTTCCTGGCTGGAGCCACAGCTCCCTAAATCCTTTTCGGAGCTCGGTTGGAGCTGCTTCCTCTCCTCTCCTCTCCTCTCCTCTCCTCTCCTCTCCTC
>VWZT01012340.1:41222-55913 GCA_013397055.1 Pachycephala philippinensis | reverse complement strand
CTCTCCTCTCCTCTCCTCTCCCCTTTATTTCCACAACCTCCCAACGTTTCATCATCTCAAACGCTGCTTTCTTTGTGCAGGTTTCACTATTCCATGCAAGATATGAAGCATTTTGCTTTTTTTTTTGCCTTTCCCCCCCCATTCCTTTGTTTTCTTCCCACATTAAAGCCCTGGTAATTGGGCTGCTCCTCGATTATCCCTGAGATCCTCCTCTGCTCCCAGCAGCTCTCCACGAGCCCTCTTCAGTCCTGGGAAAAGAGGCCACTCATCCTTTCTCTTATCAGAGATGTGTTTGATAGCGTTCTGGGCTGGATTTGCTGCATGAGGGTTGTGTTTCCTCAGTGAAAATTGAATATTTAATGAGCTGAGGCTCAGCAAAACACCCTTGGCCCTGTGGTTTTGAGGGTGTTTTGGGGAAAGGATGGGATAATTTGGGATTTTGGGTGTAT
Source organism: Pachycephala philippinensis (assembly GCA_013397055.1). NCBI lineage: Eukaryota > Metazoa > Chordata > Aves > Passeriformes > Pachycephala > Pachycephala philippinensis. The sequence goes on along the minus strand of VWZT01012340.1, from coordinate 55,464 downwards.
GGATGGATAATTCTGCTGCTTTAGGTCCTGATTTCACCCATCCAGACTCATCATTGAAATAAAATCTGGGGTTTTTTTGGTGTGGGGGTTTCATTCCAAAGCAAGGCCTGGTTGTGGCCGTGAAGTTTTCCACCAAAAAAAATTTAAAGTTTGAGGGTTAATAATAATCATAATTTCTGATTTTTTGGGGGGTTTTGCAGGGAGCAGAGGTTGGGCTTTGCGGGATGGGAACGTTGAAATCCGGCTGCTTTGTGACAGGGAATTAAAAGGGAAAACTGAGACTTGACAGAAATGGAAGAGCAACGATTTATCAGTGAGAAATATTGGATTTATGCTCCGTCTCCTGTCACGGATTCATTTGTCACATGTCTGGTGGCCGAGCGTGTGTTTGAAACCTGTCACTTCAAAAGAATCAGGGCCCCGTCTTCTGATTCCTCGTTTTTTTAAGGTGGCAATTTGGGATTTTTTTCCTTTGCTATGAGGTTGGATGGAGCTCTGAGCAACCTGGATATTCCTTTTTCCCGGGAAAAGCTGAACCATGACCATGTCCTCCTACACCCCCTGTCCTTCTCAGCTCATCCCTTATGTTATTAATATATTAATTATTTTATTGTCACAGCAGCGGGGTGAGAGAATGGACACAAGTTGCAGCCTGGGCTGGTGGAAGGAGATGGGATTAACTCGGAAATCAGCCTGGAATTCTGTGAAAATTCGGGTTTCAAGCCTTGAAAAAACAAAATGCAGCTCACGGGGTGGGAATTAATGAGGTGTGGAGCTCCCCGGGGCTCTCAGTGCCCTATCAATGGCATTGATCAGCTGCTGGCATCGATAATTTGGGATCTGTCAATCCCTGGGGCTGCCCAGGAAGGGCTGAGCTTTGGGAGAAGCAGAGTGGGCAAGAAATTGTGGCAAATTTGGGGCTGCTCTGAGAGCGGGGCAATGATGGCTGAGCTCCTGAATTCCCAACCAAAGGGCTTCCCATTGATAAAAATTGGGATATATCACCTGGAGCTGGAGGGATAAATGTGTCCTGCTTGGTTAATTGGCTCCTGAGGCTGCCCCTCCAGAGCTGCTCTGCTGTGGGGGGAATTATTGTCTGCTTCCTCAAGGATTCTTAATTCCTGAAGGATCTGGAGCCACTGGGATTGGGGCAGAATTGGGGCCACCCAAACTGAGCCCCAATTGAAGTGCAGGGGCTAAAATATTTGTGACTCCTTGAGCTGGGAGTAAAATCTGGGATAAAAATGGCCTTAAAGGTTGGTTTTTCCTGGCTTGGAAGAAAAAAATTCTAATAGGAATCTGAGAGGATTCCTCAATCTTTTTTTTATAGGGATGAGCTCTAATTGTTGCCACAGCCAGCTGTAAAAATGGATATTTTCCTTTTTTCCACTGGAGAAGGAAGTTCATTACAAAGTCATGGATGTTGTGGTTGGAAGAGCCAGCAGATCCCGTGTGACGATGAGGGATTTATTAGGGAATTTATTAGGAAAAATTAGGGAATTTATTAAGTTTGTGGTGCAGGCAGAATTCCCTCCCCTCCCCTCTCCCTGTGTGTGAAGTCACCGAGCAAATAAAACCCAGCCTAACGTGAAAATCAAAGCTTAAAACTGACTCCAGCTCAAAATTCCAAACCCAAGCTCGGACTTGGCAGGCTCACAATGGGATCCACGCTCATTAATCCGTGATTGATTAGCAGCTCTAATATTAATGACCAAAGAAGTAATTAACGAGGCTGAGCTTGGCGTGGGCTCCAACAGAAATATTATTTGAGAAGTCTGAGTGTTTAAAAGGAATTTAAAAGGAATTGTTTCGCTCTGATTTCCCCTCAATGGGAGTCAAATGAAGCGTTGGGTGTTCAGCTGGGAGAATTCCACAGCTCCACACTGGGATCCAACTGGAAGTGAGGAAAATCCCTGCAAATTCCTGGATTTCTGGTGGGCAGGTCCAAGCAGAGAATTGATCCTCAGAGGTTTGGTCAGGGATTTGTTTATTTTCTGTTTGCTTCCTCTGGGGGATGGAAATGGGAATGGTTTTGGTGCTGGGAGAGCTGGAAAAAGATTTTGGGATTGGGGCTGGGAGGATGCTCAGATTTCTCTGCGGTGCAGTTTTGATGCTGTCCTTTCAAACCTTAATTAAAATGACTTTTGGACGGATTCATTTCCAGCACATCCCGTATTTTTGAGTTTTCCCTGATTTTTACCTGGATTTTGGGATTATTTGAGGCTGGTTGTGTCCATCAGCTGTGTCTGGATCTCAGAGGGGATCCCAGGGAGCATCCCAGGGCTGGCCAGGTTGTTTTTATTTCCTCATTCTGCACAAATCCTGGGATAATGAAGTGTTCCTGAGGCTTGGAGGTCTTTGGGAATCAACTTCCTGGGAAGTGGTGCCTGATCTTGGTCTTGGACAAAAGATTTCCGGCTTGGCCATGGAAATTTGGTGGGATTGGTTGGAATAACAACCCTGATGATAAAAATCCCTCTGTCCTGCTCCATCCTTTCCTCAGGAGGCTTTTCCTGCTGCTCCAGTGGGCCCCATTGGATACCCCCAGAACATTTTGGGCTACCCAGAAATCTGGAATATTTGTGTCCCTGCTACCAGCCCTTAGATTTGGGCCAAAAATCTGGTTTATCATCCAGGATCTCCCTGTTGTCCCAATTTCCCACTCCCAGCCCAGTTGGAGAAGCTGTGGGATGATCCCTCCTTCCCAGAGCTGGTGTTTCCAAGGAAAACAGCCCCAGAGACACTGAGAGGGATTAATCAGGGAATAAAAATGAGGAATAATCAGAAAAAAAAAAGCTAAAATAGGCCTGGGATTCAGCAGCATCCTTCCCAAATTCCGTCCCGATGATGGATACAGCAGCAGGAATGGAACCTGCTGATCCCTGGAGATTTCCTGATGGATTTGGGGGAGCTCTGAGCAAAAAGCAAAATTTCTGGTGATGGATTAATGCTCCTGGGGGGCAGGAACGGAGCCCAGAACTCGGAATTCCTGGTGGGAGCTGCAGGCAGCAGATGGAATTTGGCTCCTGGGTGTGTGGTGGTGAAATGAGGACAGATGTGAGGGAAAAGCTGCTCATTATTCAAAAAAAAAAGGGGATTTTAAGGAGTTTTCCTGGCTGTTTGGGATTCCTTGAGCTGGGAATGAAATATGGGATAATAATCACCTTAAAGGTTGGTTTTTATCCTGGCCTGGAAAAAAAAACAATGGAAAAATCTGTTTAGTTTTGGTCCTTCAGCCAGATGGGGAAGGAGGGGTTCGGTTCTGGAAAACATCAAATTCCATGTTAAAAGTGACACCTCATCCCAATATATTTTATGAGGGAATACAGGCTCAGGAATAATTTCCCTTTGATGTTTTGATGCCTTTGCTGTGTGGTAAAATTTAAATTTTGCTTTAAAAAAGTCCCCCCAAACAGCATTTGAGTAAGAAACGTGTTTATTAATTTTACACTGTTTGCTCACGTGAGAGCAATTCCATTTTTTAAATGCTAAATCCCACTTTTCCTAAAATCCTGGAATGTTTGGAGGTTGGAAGGGAGTTTAAGAATCATTTTATTCCATCCCCTCCTATGGGCAGGGACATCTTCCCTTATCCCAGGTTGCTCCAAGCCCTTTCCAAGGTCACTCAGAAAAATTTCTCATCCCATTTTCCTGGTAAAGACAACGTGAAAATGTGAATATTCCTTGTAGGAACAGCTGCTATTTTACAGGGACAAGCAGCTTTTTGACTGGGGGAAAAATAATCCTTAAAATATTTGACAGGCAGATCCCAAAATATCGGGATTAATAGAGGAAAAAATGGCTTTTTTTTCCCAGGCTGTGTTTATTTGGGCCATTCTTGAAATAAATTTGTGGGTTAAAGCAGGAGCTGGCACATCCAGCCTGCCAAAATCATGGAGCTGATGGATGAGGAAGTGGTGTTTGAGCTGGGAGTTGTTTATTGGGAATAAACATTCCAAGGAGGAGCTGCGAGGGTCGGAAGTTTTCCCGTGTCATTGGCCATGACTTCCAAGGGAAGCTCCACCCCGAGAGCCACAGGAGGAGGAAAACACCTTGGAGAGTAGAAAACAGGGAAAAAATAGCCACAAATAGGCTGGAATTGATCTTGATTTCCTAAATCTGAAGGATTAATCCAGTTTAAGGATTAAATTATCGCTGGAAGTGTTCAAGGCCAGGTTGGAGCAACCTGGGATAATGGGAGGTGCCCACGGAAAGGGTGGAATGGGATGAGCTTTGATCCCTTCCCAACCAAACCCTTTTGGGATTCCAAAACTGGGTTTATGGTGACTTTTGTCACCTCTGTCGCATCGAGATGAGTTAAATCCTGCCCCTTTCCCTATTTTCTTTGTCTGGAAGTGTTGAGGAAACTTCTACGGAAGTGTTTTGGGAAATCCGTGCTCAATTCTTTAACGGCTTCCAACCGCGTCCTCCCTCAGATTTTCTGTTCTCCAGCAACGATTTTCCCACTCGGAGTCAGCCCAAACCCTTTTGGGATTCCAAAACTGGGTTTATGGTGATTTTTGTCACCTCTGTCGTATCGAGAGGAGTTAAATCCTCCCCCTTTTCCCTATTTTCCTTGTCTGGAAGTGTTGAGGAAACTTCTATGGAAGCGTTTTGGGAATTTCGTGCTCAATTCCAACCGCGTCCTCCGTCAGATTTTTCTGTTCTCCAGCAACGATTTTCCTACTCGGAGTCAGCAAATGAGCAATAATTTAATTTCGGAGGTGCAGCCAGCAGAGAGAAATCATGATCTGATTAATTGAAGCCATTCAGTGCTGCGAGAAGCCTTTTCCCCAAACTGAATGCAAATCCTTGGCGAGGCAGAGTTAAAATGCTCGGGTGGCTCCAGAAATTGGGAAATGGGAGTGAGCGAGACAAAACAACGGCACGGTTACGGAGTGAGGCTCCTCCCTGGATAAATTCCCTGATTTCCAACAAAAGAGGGCAGGAATTTCCAGGCTGGCTTCTCACCAGGTCTCTTCTCTTGAGAAAAATGTTGATTGGAGAAGGAGGAGAAAGAGAGAAATTGGGGATTTAGGGGAAAGCTTAGAAGGGAAAGTGTGGAAATTTCTCCTGTCTTCGTTTTGGAGCAGAGTGGGGTCACATTTGTGTTGTTTTGAACATTATTTTGACTTTTTTTTTTTTCTACATTAAATATTTAAAATCTTAAATCCAGCAGATCTGGGAGGAATTTTGGAATCCAGTCAGCAAGGTCAGGATTTTCCTGGCCTGGATTTCCTGTTGTGTGGGTTGAAACGGGAGGTGCTGAAAGAGAAGGTGCCGATTTGGGGTCTTTTTTTTTTTTTTTTTTAAGTTTTTNTATGAAGGGGGATTAAGCTGGGTTCTTTACGCCCTCACACCTCTCCCTTTATTGCCTGCAGAGTTCTCCTCTGGCTGATGAAATTCCATATTTCTGCCCTCGTGTGTCCCATTCCTCGGCACATTCTGGAGCGGGGAGGGAACGGGAGCTGCTGGTTTTATCCCGTTTTATTCCCTGCCTGCTGTTAAATCCTCATTTCCTGCACGCAGCCATTCCCTGCCTTGTACTTCAGATAATGGGCTGGAAATAAGAGCAAAATCCAGGCTCTGGCTGCCCTTTGAGGTGACATAAAATTCCATCCGGATCCATGGGAAAGCCACGTGGAAATAACTCCTGGAGACAGCCCTCATTCCATTTCCAGGCTCTATTCCTAAATATTGCCTGGTGGCTTCTGCAGGTTTCATGTGGAGTCAATGATGACAAAAGAAATTTGCTTTTGACATTATCAGCTCACCAAAAAGGTGTTTTTGGAAGCTTTGGAGCAGTGCCTACCTGGCTCCCTCATTCCCAAACAGAGGAAAATCCAACTTTTCCCAATGGAAAGGGTCAAAGCCAATTTGGGTCTTTTTATTTAAAGGATCCTTTTATTTCCATATCCTTTGGCGGAGAATCCTTTATGGAAGAGACCAAACCAGCTAAAAATGTCCTTTCAATTCCTCTGTTTGCCAGGACCTGTGGGATCAGGGCCTGGAATGGTGGGGCCTGCAAAGCCATGACAACCAGGAAGGAAAAAGGCGGAGAGGGATTTGGGACAAGGGATGGAGGGACAGGACACAGGGAATGGCTTTTCCCAATGGAAAAGTCATAAAAGATGGAAATTTAACCCGAGAATGACTTTTTAATCCTTTAAATACCGATGGGCATTTCCCACCTAATCTCACAAGTCATTATCAGTGTAATTTTCACAGCTATCCAGGTCAGGAAAATCCTGGCTTTGCTGACTGGATTGCAAAATTCCTCCCAGATCTGCTGGATTTAAGATTTTAAATATTTAATGTAGAAAAAAAAGTCAAAATAATGTTCCAATTCCACAGTTTTCTCTCTATCCCTGTCCTGGAGGGAATTTCTCATCCCCTCCCATGCCCCAAACACTTCTTTTTTGCCTTTCCCTAATTCCACCTCTCACCGCCTGGAAATGCCACGGAATTTTGAGCTGAGCTTGGCCAAACGTTGCTTCCTAAACAATCCCAGCCTTCCTTATTAAATTACTTCTATTTTTGCCCTCGAATGCCCTCTCCTGCTTTCCCAGGGATCGTGACCCGGATCCGCTCCCCTCCCACGTTTCCTCCTCTCCTTTGTTCTGCTCTGATGTTTCCCTCTCCTCCCTGATCCACTTCTCGGGATGCTTTTGCTGCTTCCCGGTGGGAATTTCGCAGTGTTCTGCCCTTGCCCCTTCTGGCACACTTCTAAACCTCCTATTTTTACTTTCAAGTCGTTTCAAAGCTTTCCTCCCTTCCCTGTTTTTATCCAATGCCCTTTCCCATTCTCCCTGCTGGTTTTTCCCGTGTATTTGTCTTTCTGTCTCCTATTTTCTCCTGCAATATTCTCATTTTCCACCTAATCCAACTGTCATTTACCTCTTCCTTCTACTGCTTGAACTTTTCTGGAGCTGGGAACTGGTTTTTCCAGAACCTTTGGATGCTTGGGAAAGAGGGAACGGGAATGTTTTTGGATATTTGTAATTTTCTACCCCATGAGCACCTCAGTATCAGAAATATTTCCATAATTGGTGAATTCCCTGAAGGAATGACTCGGAGCAGGGAGAATTTCATGGATCGAGCAGCTTCCACTGGTGGCAGGAAGGTGGAGCTGAGCATCCAGAATTTTGCTCCTGGGGCAGCCGGAGGTTTCGAGGGAAATGGGAATTCTCCTTAGGGCAGGTATCATGAAAATTCCCAAGGAAGTTGTTACTCACCTCACTTTTTAGTTCACTTCAGATTTTAGTGAACTAAAATCCCAAATCACCCATTAATTTCCTTTTACTGGAGTTTAAAAAAACCACAGTGGAATTCTTATTTTTGGAAAAAGTGAGTTTTCTCATGGAATTACCTCGCTGTCCCCATTAACACAGGAATTTTGGGGAGATGTTTAGGATGAGTCCCCAAATTTTCGTGTATTAATGGATTGTCCACATGGTGAAAAAGAGATGAAAATGTGGGAAAGGTGTAATTTTCCCAAGGTTAATATTTAATCAGGAATAAAATCCAAGACTTGTGGATTCCAGTTCAGTTCTCCATCCAGCAGACAACATTTTTCCCTTGGAGAAAAATCCCCATGGATTTTCACTGAGCAGCAAAGCTAAAAATGGGAAATATCAGTAGGGAAAAGTGATAGGTGGGAGGATCCAGGAGAATTCCAGTAATTCCAGAAATCTTCTCCAACCTTGGCCAGCACCTGAAGGGTGGGAGGATTTCTCATGGAATGGTACAACCTCAATCCTGGGAAGCTCCAAGGCGGATCAGGACGATTCCCAACGATCCTGAGTGTCCACGTCACCTCTCCTGGAATGGGAAAAACAGTTTCCTTGGCTGTGGCTGCCTGGCTTTGATGCTTCCATGTAAAATCCATATCCACAATGACTCCAAGCACATTCCCAGAATGAATGTGTGGGATCTGGCTCATTAAATCCAAACGAGTAAAATCGGATCTACCAAGGCGTCGGATTTGCACGTGGAAAAGTGGGATGCAGTCAGATTTTCCCGATCTGAGAATTCAGGAGTTTGGAATTAGCGCTGTCCTGGTTTTTCCTGCAGATTCTGTGGGAAGAGTTTGGGGACAGCTCTTGCTAATCCAGAGGATCCCCAAGCACGGATGAGGTGGATGGGATTCGGAAACAGCCCGGGATGCATCCCTGGGATTTGACACATCGTTCCTGCAATGTGGAATTACTGGAAGCAGCTGGAATAAACCTCTTTCCTGGGAATTCTTCCTGCAGCTCAGCTTAATGTAGGAAAACTCTCTCCATGCTGACTGTCCACGTCACCTCTCCTGGAGTGGGAACAGCGATTTCCTTGGCTGTGGCTGCCTGGCTTCGACGCTTCCATGTAAAATCCATATCCGCAATGACTCCAAGCACATTCCCAGAATGAATGTCTGGGATCTGGCTCATTAAATCCAAATGAGTAAAATGGAATCTACCAAGACGTCGGATTTGCACGTGGAAAAGTGGGATGCAGTCAGATTTTCCCAATCTGAGAATTCAGGAGTTTGGAATTAGCGTTGTCCTGGTTTTTCCTGCAGATTCTGTGGGAAGAGTTTGGGGACAGCTCTTGCTAATCCAGAGGATCCCCAAGCACGGATGAGGTGGATGGGATTCGGAAACAGCCCGGGCTGCATCCCTGGGATTTGACACATCATCCCTGCAGCTGGAATGCTTCCTGCAGCTCAGCTTCATGCAGGAAAACTCTCCATGGAGAGGAGAATCCCACCAGGGAATAGCGGGAAAAAAATCCCGTGGCCAATGGGGTTTTGTTCAGTGCTTTGTTTGAGCATTCCCCGAATCCCTCACTTAGGGAGGAGTTTGGAGAAGGAACTGGTTTAGGATTGGGCTCAGTTTATAGGGAATGGGTTTATTTCTGCTTTGGTTTCTTTGGAGATGAGAACATTTATGGCCTTTCCCTCTGGAATGGTTGTGGCTGTAGGGACACCTCCATTTCCAGGCTCCACACGGATAACGACGTGTCAGAGCCAGGATATCGCCAGCCAAGGCAGCAGGAATTGACTCTGGAATTTCTTTTCCCAGCAGGAAAAGCTGAGAAAATCCAGTTCTGTTCTTCAAGTGCGGCCTGCTGCTCCTCCAGCCTTCTGTAGGGCAGGGATGAGATCCCTAGGGATATATCCAGGTCCTTTCACTCCCAAAGTCACTTCATTAAATGAACACTGCTGATCCTGAAGTGCAGGAATATCTGGAGCATTTCCAGAAAGGAAAAGATCCAGGAAGTTTGTAGTTGCTTGCTTCAAATTATACCGTCTTTAAGATAAATTTCCTTTTTGGAGGAATAGCACCAAATTAGGAATTTTAGGAAAAAATTCTTCATTATGAGGCACTGGAAGAGGTTTTCCAGAGAAGCTGTGGCTGCCCCTGGATCTCTGGAAGTGTTCCAGGCTGGGATGGATGGGGTTTGGAGCAACCTGGGATAGGGGAAGGTGTCCCTGTGTGGGACTGGATGAGTTTAAGATCCTTCCAACCCAAACCATTCCATGATTCCATGATTCCATGATCATGCTGTGTAAAGACTTTGACAATAATTACCCTCAGGGAAATGGAACTGGATTTTCCCACCAGTTTGTGATTCCAGGACAAATGAAACATCCTTGTTCTTGGTGCCCTTTCCTTCAAGGATCTCAGGAGGGATTTGCTGGGATTTGCATCCCAAACACTGCTGTCAGTGAAATTGTGGGGGATGTTTTTCCCAGCCCTTCGAGTCCTGCAGTTGGTGCTTTTCCTCCCTCGGTGAGAAATCAGGATATTGCAGCAGCACAATTAATTTGAGGAGGTGCCCGCTGGGCCCTTCTGTGATTTTCAGGGAATGTTCAAATAATTTTTTTTTAGCTCTTCCGAAAGACATTTGGAAGTGAAAAATTCCAGGTAAGAAACTTCTGAGAGGAGGATTGCCCTTTGTAGACTGTTTAAAAAAATCCATATTTTTCCCTTAAATTTCTTGTGGATCCAAAGTTCTGCTGCCTGCTCCAGGATTCCTGCACTTGCCATGAAAATTGTGCCTCACAAATCCCTCAGGAGGCACGGAAATGTCCCTGAAGCCTTTGGATACTGGCAGAGGGGTGATTATCTCGGAGGTGGAGGGTTATGATTTAAAGGAATTTATGATTTAGACCAGGAATCCATGGATATGGAGATGGGAAAAGGAGGTGCTGTGGATTTATAGCCCCCTGGAGGCAGTGGGAATGCAGAGAGGGATATCACAGGCTGCTTTTGGTTAGATGTAAACAATAAATTACATTTACACCGGATCTTTCCTTACAGGCTGCTGAAGGGAGCCTTGGCTTTTGATCCCGTGGATTTTGTGATCCTGGGATTTGGGATTCAGAGGGAAGCCATGGGAATATTTCCCTTCTGGATCACTGGCTCCAGCATCTCTGCCACAAAATCCTTTCCAGAGACATCCCGAGCTCTGTAGTTTAAGATTCCAATTCTCTTCCCACTAAAGCTGTTCCAGCTTTTCACTGCTTTAATTGGGAATGTTCATTTAATTCCCAGCCCCGTTATATTCGCAGGCAATTTTGTCCCGTTTGTTTTGATGCCAGAATCTCTCTACACTTTAAATATATAATTTTTTTCCCCTGTTAGTGGTGGTTGGAGGTTATTGGGGCCGTGTTTAAGAATGACAAACAACAGAAAGGTTTCTGGTGGTTTCGAGTTAAAATGAGGGGAAGGTGAAGCTTGGTAGAATTCTCGTTAGGCACGGAATAGGGTGTTCCATTAAAATCGGATTATTAAAATTAAATTATTTAATTACTCGCATTTAAAACAATGATTTAAATTTCCAATTATCAAAATTAAAACTGAATTATTTGGAGCTGAGACCCACCTGAGTTGTTGAGATCCCCCTGATCTCCGCACAAAAAGCGGGAGCAGAGGTGATGTCCCTGCTCCTTAAGGATATTCCCAAAATATTCCGGAGCTTTTTAAAGTTCAAGTGCTCCAAAGGAGCATCTTGAGCTTGACCTGAGCTGCTTGCAGGGACGATGCTGCTGCTCAGCTCCAGGAAATACATGGAATGTGGGAAATAAATAAATCCCTTTCTCACAGTGGTTACAACCTCAGGGATCTGTTCCCACACCTCCCCTGGCAGCACAGGGAACTTCTCCCAGGCTGGAAACCAAAAGGAAACAAAAAAAACCCCAATTAATGTCCGTGATCAAGATTTGAGAGAGGTTTTCCAGCTTTTCCATGGCTGGATGGATGCAGCAGTGATGAGTGGGGATGTGTTGGATGGACATTCCTAAATCTGGATGTTGGTAGAGAAACCCAAAGCAAGGAGTTTGAGGTGTCTTTTGATTCTTTCCAGCTCATCCAGAGTCCCGGAGGATCTGCAGCTGGAACTGGGGATGGTTTTTGGGCTGAAATGGCTCTTTGGGGGATTTGAGTGGTTTCCAGTGCTGCACTCCCCAAAAATTGTCACAGGAACAGTCAGGGAGACTTGCGGAGGCGGAAGAGACCCCATAAATCTTTCTCTTTCAAGAATTCCATTTTGGACTTGATTTTCCTCATGGCAGCAGCCCCTGGAATGAGTCAATCCTGTGTTTACTCACATGGACACAAGTTTATGGCTCCAGAACTGCCATTTATCCACAGTCAGAAGGGATTTTTATGGAATCATCAGCTGGAGGATCTAAAACAGGACCTGTGCCACCTCTCCAGGGACAGACTCCAAAGGATGCTGCTCTGTTCCAGAGTTTTTCCCCTTTTATTATCCTGGGATATCAAGGCACTGCACAGGACAGGCCTTCACTTTTTCCAAGGATTTTGAGGCTGAAACTGGCCTTGTCTCACACCAGCAACGTGGCTGCCAAATGTTTTGGATCAATCAGAAACTCCTGGGATCTCTTGTGCAATTCAACTTTTAATTGGAAGTAATTCCAGGCCTCAGTTAAAGCCAGAGTTCAGGGTTGTTGCCTTTGAGTGAAGCCATTCCTGATCCCTCCTGGATCATGGATAAATTATCCGGTGCTGCTGTTTTAGGAGGGAACCTTCCTGCTAATTTCCATCTCCTGACAATTTAAAACTCTGTGGAGATAATTTTTAAATTGCCCTGATCATTTGGGAGCGGCGATCCCAAGGATTAGGTGCTATTCCCATGGAAATAGGCCCTGGGGATTTGGGAGAAACTCCCAGCCCACTGAGGATTTTCCTCCAGACTGAGGTGATGGTTTAACCTTTGGGGAAAACAGGGAACAACATCTTGAGGGCAGATTTTGGAAAGCCAAAGCCTGGATTTTGGAGCTGAACCACTTATATTCCAGAATATCTGGACTGAAGGTGTGAGCAGAGTTTTGTGGCTTTACAGCCACTTGCCCCACTTGATTCCCTACAGAGAAAAATTCTGGCTGCTGCTCCGTAGGGATGAGAAAATCTGGGATCAGACAGACACATTGCAAATCCTGGTTTCCTGAGAAAATGAACCCATTTTCACGAGCCTGTGCACTCGGAGAGATCTCCATCCTGGGAAATCCCACGGTGTGCCAGAGGCAGCAGGATTTGCTGGATAACCCAGCTCCTCGAGGGGCAGGGGTGGGGATGTCCTGTCGGATTGGATGCACACGGAACGGCCCCTCTGGTGCTGAGCTGACAGCAGCGGGAATTTCGGGGAAGCTCCTGATGCATTTGGGATCTTGAGAGTGCAGATGGCAGCCAGGAACAGCCCTTTCCTTGATCTTTTAGGATTGGGGTTGAAAACGTGCTGGGAGGAGACTGAGGAGTTGTTCCCTCTGTTCATCCATGGGTGGGTGGGGAATTATGGATGCTAAAAAGCTTTAGCAGAGAAGATTTCAGCTCTCAGCAGCAGTTTGTGAGAGCTCTGTTCTTTCTCATGCGAAACTGTGCAAAACATGATAAAGGTTTTCTGTAAACAGACTTTGCTAATCTTGCACCTGCGAATATAATTAGAATTGTTGTGATACCGACTGGAGAAATGGATGATGTGAAGATTGACCAATCAAATATAATTAGAATTGTGATACCGACTGGAGAAATGAATGATGTGAGAATTGATCAATCACTCTGGTAGGGAGTTAGCCAGAGGTCCAATAACCTCTTGCCGTTTAGGTAAACACTAAAAGAACTAAACACGTAAAAACCCATCTTTTATTAATTAAATAATTCATTCCTTTCTGCAGACCACACTCGTGTCCCTGAGTCCTTCTTTGCCCTCCAGCAGCACCGACAGGGAAGGCTGAATTCCAGCACCTCAGGATGTGGATGGAGGGAGCCACAATCCTTCAGTGGGATGCTCCCATGGATGCTCCCATAAGGGTCAGGGAGATATTTTTGGAAAGGTGAATTCTGTTGAAGGAGTTAAAACTCAGAAGTACAGGAGAAGGTTGAATCCAGAGTTGTGGGCTTGGGATATTCCACCTTTTTGCTGGAATTCAGGCTCTACTCTTAGTTTAATATCCAGGACATGAACTGGGAGCAGCAGTTCCCAAAATCCCGGTCCTGCCTCACTGAGCAGGGGCTGAGGCTGAGCTTTCCTGTCCCCACCACAGTGAATATTTCCCAAGCTGAACCAAAGGAAAATATCAATTGGAGCTCTCCACGCTCAGCTGGAGCCTGTGGGGAGGCCTCATCCATCACCCGAATTCTGGGAAGAGATTTGCTCCCTTCTGGGAATGCAGCCATGTGGAGAAGGGCTGGGAATGCATCACCCCGTGCCTGGGATGAGCTGGGGAGGGAGGTGATGAGCGGGACTGATGGAGATGATGGAGCTTTTCCCGAGCTGTGCCCACTGAGGTTGGTTTTAGCATGGAATTCTGACAGATTCCGGCAGCTGAACCCATCCCAAATTCCTTCCCTGTGCTGGAGTGGTGTGGGATGGGCAGCAGGGATTTGGGAATGATCCACAGGAAAATATTTCTTAGGACGCAGACCCCGAGGAAGGACAGAGCCCATCTTCACTTGCCATGGGCAATATCACTAATTAACTTGCCATGGGCAATATCACTAATGAATCTGGGCTAATTATCTGCTGCCTTTATCCCTGGAGACCCAGAACTCTTGGAATGTCCTATTCCTCCTAAACCACCTCTTCCAGGAGCCCATTCTGTATTTCTGAGGCCAGCAGGGTTGGGTTGCTTGGGTTGGGTTGGGCTGGGTTGGGTTGGGTTGGGTTGAGTTGGAAGGGATCTTCAAGATCATTAATTTCCATGTTTAGGGACACCTTCCACTATCCCAGGCTGCTCCAA
>VWZT01012340.1:30856-40931 GCA_013397055.1 Pachycephala philippinensis | reverse complement strand
TGGGTGGGGTTGGGTTGGGTTGGGAAGGGTTGGGTTGGTTGGGTTGGGTTGAGTTGGGTTGGGTTGGGTTGGGGTGGAAGCTGTGCTCAGGTTTTAGGGTAGCTCCATGAGAATCTCCCTGCTGCTTCCCTCAGGAAAGACTTGGAATGTGCAATCCTGGAATCCCAGAGCATTTTGGGTTGGGAGGGACCTAAAAAACCTTCTTGTTCCATCCCCTGCCCTTCCAACCCAAACAGAAAAATAAAAACAACCCAAACCAAAGATTTTAATGTCTCAGACCCAGAGTGAGGTGGGAAAAAGATGCTGCAGGAATTCTCCCATGGGATCTTGGGGGGACAAACCCAGAGGGTGTCCATGGAATTTGCTGCAGCTTTTCCAAGAGAATTTGGAACAATGGCAGTGCTGCATTTTAGGATCTATCCTAAAAATTAACCCTTATCCTTTCAAAACCACGCAAATCCAAGCATTGGCTTTCCCACGCTTCTGTGGGCTCCAGGAGGCTCCTTGGATCTGGGATAAAATTCAATATTTAGGTGATAAAATTCAATATTTAGTTGTAAAAAGGATTCTGGCAATGTAGGAAACCATGATCCCACACTCTAATTCTCTTGGAATTATATCAAGCTGGTACCTCGACCATGGATAAGGAATTATCCAAAGAAAGATGAGGGATGGTTTCCCTCCAGGAATCTCTGTAGCAAAAACTCAGGAAAATGAGTTTTCTCCTCCAAGCACAGATTGTCCTCCAACCTTTTTGGGGTAACTCAGCCTTTTCAATGGCTAGTGAATCCCAGAGGATGCAGAATCCAGCTCCTGGAGGAAATCTTTTGTGGGAAAGGGCTTTTTCCCCACCATCCCTTTGGATAATGGCCCATCAAACTCTGTTTTAGCAGCTGATCCAAGGCCACGTTTGTGCCAACAGCCCCAACCCCAGGTTTGATTTGTTTAACGTTAAATTTAGGGCTGCGGGGGCCTCCATAATGAATTCCATTAAAGAGAAAAATCCTATAATGTAGCATTTTATGATTAATTAACCGGGCATAAAAATGGTAATTATAATTATGCTCCTAATTCCACTCTTGTGTCATTATCATCGTAATTGATCAAAGTGTTTTACCCCACAAGCGTTTTAAAAATTGCAGTGCAGGAGAGAAAAACCCTTTTAAAGCCCAAACCCAATCCCCAGATCTCAGGACTTTTAACAGAGAAGCCTTTGGGGTTGGAAAGGACCCCAAAACTCATCCCATTCCCACTCCTGCCATGGCAGGGACACCTTCCACTATCCCAAGGTGCTCCAAGCCCTGTCCAACCTGGCCTTGGACACTTCCAGGGATGGGGATTTCACAGCTTTTCTGGGCAACCTGGGCCAGTTTTTGGGTCCCATCCTTAATCTGGGCACCCCATGTGGGTTAGAGAATCCCAGGAACCCCATGGGGGTGCTCAGGAAGGAGTTGCCACATTTTAAATTTGCTTAAATTTGCCTCATTTCGAAGATATTTAAAAGCACTAAAAAAACATAATTATTTTTTTAACCTTAACCCCGCTCGGAACAGAAAACACTTTGAATATCCTTATTCCTACCAAAATAAGTTTTTAACCTTCCCCAAATTTATTTCGGCACGGAAGAGAAATAAGTCTGGTGGAGAAATCTTAGCTTTCAGAAGAAAATTCAGCCCCTGAGCAGGAGAAATCTGACTGAGACTCCTTTTGTGTGAAGCCCAGGAGTTTGTGATGCTCCTGGTGTCGGTAACTCGGCAACTCTCAAATCATGAAAGATTTACACGAGGTCTGGAGCTGCCGATGTTTTCTGACATCTTCATTCACACCAAATCAGCCTCTGCCTTTTTGGAGCTTCCTTTCCAGACATTTATGCAAATGCAGGGAGACAGGGATGGATTTAAAAGTGATTTTCCGCGCTGGAAGATTAGCGGGAAGTGACAGACCGCCACGGAAAACTGCTCCGGTGGAATTCCAGCCCGGGGAGGGGGTGGGATGGGCAGCTGTGAGGAGAGGAAGGAACAGATTAAAGGGTTTTAGTTTTATCTTCACTGCTGAAACATTGATGTGCTTGGGGTGCTGGGGCTGTTCTGCGAGGTGGCTGTGACAAAATTTGACTTTAAAGGGATTTTATAGGAATTTAGCGCCGGGTTTGGTTGTTCCCGGTGTGGAACTCCTCGTCCTGAGACAGGAAACTTTTTCCATGTTTTTTTCCAAGGACTGCGAAGTCTCTAAAGTAAAATTATCTAAATTATCTCCTGCTGGTGTGGTTGAGTTTGTCCATGTGGATATGGTGGGATTGAACCAGCTTCAGGCTTGGATGGGGCTTAGAGAAACCTGGGAGAGTGGAGGGAAATAAAAAGGGGAAAAGGGAGCAGAGGAGAATGTGGAGCTGTGGGATTGGATCCAGAGGAATCCACGGAATCCAAAGGCTGGAACCAGGCTGGGAGAGCTGGGAATGTTCCCCTGGAGAAGGGAAGGCTCCAGGGGGAGCTCAGAGCCCCTTGCAGGGCCTAAAGGGGCTCCAGGAGAGCTGGAGAGGGACTGGGGACAAGGGATGGAGGGACAGGACACAGGGAATGGCTTCCCACTGCCAGAGGGCAGGGATGGATGGGATATTGGGAAGGAATTCCTGGCTGGGAGGGTGGGGAGGGGCTGGGCTGGAATTCCCAGAGAAGCTGTGGCTGCCCCTGGATCCCTGGAATGTCCAAGGCCAGGTTGGATGGGATTGGAGCAGCCTGGGACAGTGTGAGGTGTCCCTGCCCCTCCAGGGGGGGGGAATGGGATGGGATTTGGGCTGCAGTATCCCATGGTCCAGAAGAAGAGCTGGGATCAGTCTGGGATGGGAGATTTTGGAGAATTTTATGCAGGCCCTGCTGATGATTTCAGTGCCAGCTGTCTCCTGGGCCACATTTCCCACCCCAAAAGCCTTTGGAGCTCTGCAGAGCTGCGAGTGCTTGGGCTGATCCTACAGCACTTGGGAATCCTTTCCACATCCCTGGTGATTAAACAACTCATCCCAGGAGCTGCTGAGGTGGAAAACGCTGTGATTACTGAGCTGATATCCCAGAATTGCTCCTGAGGATCCAATTGGGCCATTTTCCTTCGGCTGATTAGGCCAGATGTGCGGGACACCTTTAATAAACTGCACAACAATTGGGATGATTCCGTAGGAAACCTGTGGAGAACGGATTAAGAATTGAAAACTCCAGGAAATGGAGTGTTTGAAAGTGGTGTGTTCTGGCAGGGAGACTGATTCCTGCTGTGCTCCAGAAAAAACCTGGCAGATCCCACTGGCATCATGCCTTGGGGTCTGGAAGGATAAACCCAAATCCAGAGCTTGGACACTTCCCTTCTCCTCAATCCCAATTCCTCATCTTTATTATCCCAGTTTATTTCCACAGCTTTATTAAAACCAAACCAAGCTGGCCAATGTCAGGGCAAGTCTGAAAGAGAAGCCTGGGCCAGGAGTTTGGGAGATAAACCATGGAATTCTGGAATGATTTGGGATGGAAGGGACCTCAAAGATATCCAGTTCCACCCCTGCCATGGGGTCAACCCAGAGAAAATCATGGAATTATGAGGTTAGAAAAGCCCTCTCAGATCCATTTCCAACACTGCCAAGTCCACCACTGCTCCATGTCTCCAAGTGCCACATCCACATGGATCTGACATCCCTCCAGGAATGGTGATTCCATCACTTCCCTGGGCTTTTCCATGAAGAAACTTCCCCTCAAATCCAATCTAAACCTCCCACATGAGATCGGCAAATCCATATAAAAACTGGGATTAGAGCACCTAAAGATGGCGGATCCGGATCAAGGCCGCTCCATGGGAGCAGGATTGGGATGTTGATGTTAATTCCTCAGTTTTCATTCCCTGGGATCTTTCCCCTCATTAAAAGCAGCTCTGGCATCTTTTAAGTTAACTGAAGTTAATCATGGAATGATTGAGAATCCTGGAATTAAAATCATGGAATTATTAGGTTGGAAAAGCTCGCTCAGATCCATTCCCAGCACTGCCAAGGCCACCCCATGTCCCCAAGTGCCACATCCACATGGATTTGAGATCCCTCCAGGAATGGTGATTCCACCACTTCCTTGGGCTGTTCCATCAAGAAACTTCCCCTCAAATCCAATTTAAACCTCTCACTTGAGATTAGCAAATCCATATAAAAACTGGGATTAGAGCACCTAAAGATGGCGGATCCGGATCAAGGCCGCTCCATGGGAGCAGGATTGGGATGTTGATGTTAATTCCTCAGTTTTCATTCCCTGGGATCTTTCCCCTCATTAAAAGCAGCTCTGGCATCTTTTAAGTTAACTGAAGTTAATCATGGAATGATTGAGAATCCTGGAATTAAAATCATGGAATTATTAGGTTGGAAAAGCTCGCTCAGATCCATTCCCAGCACTGCCAAGGCCACCCCATGTCCCCAAGTGCCACATCCACATGGATTTGAGATCCCTCCAGGAATGGTGATTCCACCACTTCCTTGGGCTGTTCCATCAAGAAACTTCCCCTCAAATCCAATTTAAACCTCTCACTTGAGATTAGCAAATCCATATAAAAACTGGGATTAGAGCACCTAAAGATGGCGGATCCGGATCGAGGCCGCTCCATGGGAGCAGGATCGGGATGTTGATGTTAATTCCTCAGTTTTCATTCCCTGGGATCTTTCCCCTCATTAAAAGCATCTCTGGCATCTTTTAAATTATCTGAAGACGTCCTCGTGAAGAGGACAGTCACATCCAAGGATATCCAAACCTCCTTCTCACTCCCTTATTGTCAGGATTGTTTGTTTCATCCCGAAGGAAATGTCCATAATGGGCGATATTCCCATAAATTAGTGGATCCTGTGCTAACAAAATGTTACAGCCGGGCACAAATGAAAATATTTCTGTCTACAAAGCCTCGATTCGTGCTGAAGTTTAATTATAACAATTTATTGGTAACTTCCAGGGCTTTTTCCTTGGTAAATGCCTCAAGAAAAGAAGGAATTATCCTGAAATCCAAACCTGGCTCCTGGAGGTGACAAACACAAAGGTCATTTATCAGCTAAATGGGATCTTATCTTCTGATATCACACAAATCCCTCCTCATTACGGCGCTTTAATTTACATTTCTCATTCCTTTTCCTTTCAGTGACGCTTTGCTAATTCCAGAGGCTGGGAATTCTCTGTCATCACAATAATTGTAAATCTGATTTCTCCCTGTTTGGATGTGGCGTTGCCAAGAAAACGATGGATCCCTTGGGATAGGAAGGGTTGAGGGCTCTGCAACGCTTCCCTCTAATTCCAAAGCCATTCCTTGATGATTCCTTGATGATTCCTTGATGATTCCTTGGTCATTCCTTGATTCTGCTTAATTGTGGCATTTCCAAAATCCCAAATAATTCCTTTCTATCCCTGTCTGCAGGGAGGGCTCCGAGCAGGGCCCAGGCAGTGGCACCAGGGGAACGGGCAGGGCCTGATCCCAGGAATTCCCCCCGTGCAGGAGGCCAAAAAGTGGGATAGAAGTCGAAATTCCCGTAACAAACGTACAAAATCCCAGAAGTAACTCGATTTAATTTGAATTTGTCCTCACTCACTGAGCTCGGCAAGCGCCCCTGGATCCCTGGAAATGTCCAAGGCCTGGTTGGACGGGGCTCGGAGAAAACCGGGATCATGGAATTGTCCCTGAGCATGGGAAAGATGGGATTGAGGTGATTTTTAGGTCCCTTCCAACACAAACCGTGACTCTGTGATCAAATGAATTCATTCATTTTGATCATGAATGAATATCCCTGCCAAGAATGGGATTTGTGGATGTAATTCCCATGGGATGCCAGCGACTGCCCAGTGATGGTGATTCGCTGTGACACTGCTGCAAAGGCAGCGCCGGCAGCTCCAAATTTGGCTTTTTTTAAGGCAGAAATGATTCAGATTTTTGACGTCGCTACCAGAGACGGGGATGGGGATGGGCTGTGGGAGAGGATCGGAGCATGAGTCACCCTTTTCCCTTTCTTCCCGAGGTATTTGATCCCTGTTCTTCCCCGATTGCGTCATGTTTCCACGAGAATTCCTCAGGAAGACAGAGAAATTCCGTTCTCCAAAGCCTCATCGCGCTGCCCGTGACTGGGAATGGCACGAGCAGGAAATCTGATGGCTCTGCCTGGTGCCATTCCCAGGGCAGGGATGTGAGAGCTGAAACGTTGGGAATGTGGGGCTGTTCCCACTCCAGGTGCCAGCAGAGTCGATCCAAGGGCAGAGGTGTTGTGAGGAATTGTAGGAAAAGGTAAAAGGATTTTAGGGCCTGAGAACTAAAAGCAGGTTTCAGGATTATAGGGAAAGAGTTGAGAGATCAGCTTCGCCTGCAGGAACTTTAAGAAGATACAAATATATAACAGGCAAGGGCACTGAAACAATGGTCCAAGCTTCTAGGTTCGGCTGAGACAGCTCTCAGAGCTGCCAAAATTCTGCTCAGTGAGATAGATAAAGCTGGGCTGAGCAATGGAATCCTGTGCAAGGCCTAAAACAAGCAGGGATTGTCTATAACAAGCACACGGGCACTATCAGAGATTGGTTAAGAGAACTGTC
Organism: Pachycephala philippinensis; assembly: GCA_013397055.1. Lineage (NCBI taxonomy): Eukaryota > Metazoa > Chordata > Aves > Passeriformes > Pachycephala > Pachycephala philippinensis. The sequence continues at coordinate 34,356 of VWZT01012340.1, read as the reverse complement.
TGCAGTTTTTATAGGAATGCCATCGGCTGAAACACTTTTAAGAATGGTCTGTGACCAGGAAATTCTCTGGAATTCTGTGGCTACGGGAGCCTGTGTCATCTCCTGTGTGTGGGACTGATAAAATAATAAAAGGGCTCACGGAGCTCGGTGCCAGGTCCCCTCCTGTTTGCCTAAACTAAATCCCTTGGACACTGATCCCACCCAGCTCCCACTCCTGCACTGGGAAAACACCCCCAACCCCAGGGCAGCGCAAATCCTGGTGGGAATAACATTCCCATTTCCCCTTGTGTCCCAAACTGATCCCTGGGTGTAATTCTGGCACAGGCAGAGCCTCGTTTGTCTTTCCCAGTGCTCAGGAAAACTCCAGAAGAAGCTTTATCCAAGGATTTGTGTGCATTTGATCCCATCCCACACGGACAGCCTGTAATATCCTGCTGCATCCCAAAGCTTTTCCAACTGCAAATCCATTTGTTCCCTTGTTTTTTGGCTCCTGGAGAGGCTTTATGCAGCATTCCCAGCTCGTTTCCACTCGGATGGCTGAGCCAGCCTGCAGAGCCATCCCTAATTCTCCTTATTCCTCTATCTTTGTCCAAAGCCATATTTTTTCCTGCTGGGGGATGTCATCAGCTCTCCGCGTTCACCCTGGCGCTTTATCCATTACCTCTGGAATTTGCCCTAGGGAAGGAATGGAACAGCTGAGTCTCCTGGAAAAAAAAAAATCCCACTAAACAAATTTGGAAACAGATAAATGGGATTTATGCCGGGCATCATTCCCGCTTCCTTAATGCACTGCTCCCAGTTTATTCCCAGCTCCAGCCTTAAAGGAGAATTCCAACTTCATTCCAAGCCTCTGGAATGGAGCAGGATAAACGGGGAGGAATGGCTGGGAAGGCAAACCAGGGTTGTGGCTGAGTTTTGCACCAAAAATACTCACACTTGTTTTCCTTTAAATAGAACCTCCATGCCTGGTGTTTCCATGGGATTTCACCTTTTTTTTCCAGTAGAAAAGAGAGGTTGGAGTGGCTGAAGTGATTTCTGGATGTAAAAGGGTCAGGAGCCACCGGTGGGATCAATCCTGTTCCCTCTGGAATTCAGTTCTGCTCCAAATTTCCCATTCTTGGAATGTAACAACTCTCCCCTAAATTATTTGGGGTCAGGGAAGTTTCCCAGTTGGCACAAATCCCCTTTGGGAGTCTGCAGGCTCCTCCCGGACCTCCTGGCAATTCCCGAAATAATTTTGTATCCCACCTCTCCTTCCCAGCAGCGCTGCTGGTGGCCCGGTCATGGTGACATCCTCGGGGCCTGGGAATGGGATTGCGAACAGGGAACAGGGAATGGTTTGGCTTGGAAAGGACCTTAAAAATCCCCTCGTTCCATGGGCACCCACCTGAGGGAGCCTTTGGAAAAGCAGGAATGGAACCCCAGCTGTGCAATGGGATATTTAACATAAACCACAGCCTGACTCCCTCATTTTCCCTCCATTATCCCTGGATTCTCCAGCTTTTCCCTCAAAAAATGCCCTTGTGGTGTGACTGCGATCCAGAGTCTTGTAGGAACGGGAATATTTGTAATTCTTATGATTCCTGTGGAATAAAATTTCCAAAGGAAGAGGGAGGAGAGCAGGAAGGGCCCAGGGCTCACCTGTGGATCTTTTATTTAATCCTGCTCTGGTTTAGGGGCAAAATTTCCCTAAATTTTGGGACAATTCCTACTGGAATTGTGCTGATTTTGGATTCAGGAAAACTCGGTGCCCTCTCACCTTCAGACCTCTGGCTATTTCCTTATTCCTGCCTCAGTTTCCCAGCTGGAAAACTGGGATCAGAGTGTTTCATTTTACCCATCGAGAGCTCTGTAGGGCTGGGATAAAGGGAATTTTCTTCCTGGAGCTGCTCTGGGGCTGTGTTTGGATTTGTTCTGGGAACAGGGTTGATAATTCTGGGATGTTTTGGTGTCACTGAGCTTGGGCAGAGCCTTATCCCTGCTCCTCATCCCACCGGGAAGAGACACAAGGAATGGGGTGGGGACAGCTGATCCCAAAGGATATCCCAGATCCCAGGGCATCATGCTCAGCAGGGAATGGGGGAAAAGGAGGATTTGGGAGGAGTTTGGAATGATTTGGGTGGAGTTTGGAATGATTTGGGAGATGTTTGGAATGATTTGGGAGGAGTTTGGAATGATTTGGGAGGAGTTTGGAATGATTTGGGAGGAGTTTGGAATGATTTGGGAGGAGTTTGGAATGATTTGGGAGATGTTTGGAATGATTTGGGAGGAGTTTGGAATGATTTGGGAGGAGTTTGGAATGATTTGGGAGGAGTTTGGAATGATTTGGGAGGTGTTTCCCCCTTGTGCCACCCTGGGGATGCTGAGCTCCTGCCTGCCCTGGGAAAGGGGGAATGGAATCCTCGTCTGGCTTTTCCTTTCCCTATTAAAGTGTCTTTTCCTCAACCCACGATTTGGGCACTTTTCCCTCCCAAATCTTTCCCAATTCCAGCAGGAAGGAGCCAGTGAGCAGCTGGATGGGGCTGAGCTTCCACCTGGAATTAACCCACGGCACAGGGGATGCAGGAGATGCAGGATTTCCAACTTTAAATCAGCCGGATGCAGCCAGATTTGGCTTTTCCTGCCGAAATCACCCCCAGTTCTCTATTATTTATTTCTTGCACCACCCCAAGAGCTCGTTAGCGCAGCTTTGACATCTCTGTCGTTAATTACAACAGCAATAATTAATTACTTTTCTTTAGCCCTGCTCCTCGTGCAGATGATTCCTCTTGCGTAGCGAATTAAAACCTGGATTTTCAACAACTGGGAATCATTTTTCCGGGGAACTCTCAGAATGGAGCCGAGTGAATATTCCCGGGAGCGGGGCTGGGCTGTTCAGTTCCTGCTGGAAGCTTTTCCCAGGCTGTGTTTTTAAATTCCAGAGCCTCGGGGCATCATCAGGAGCTCTGTTATTTGAACTCTTCGGGGATGCCGGGCGTGATGGAAAAGTCAAAATGATAAAGCCGGGCCTAAAAGCAGAACGAAAACGAGCTCTGAAAAACATCGACCCGCAGGAAATGTTCTGCCCTCATCAAAAACCTTGGGACAACCCCGAGCTGTGCTCGGAGCGTTTCATCTCCCCGAAATTTGGGATCCAGGTTCATTATTCCAGTTGGGATGGGAATTTCAAGTGGAATTATTTGGCTTTCTGCAGGCAGCAGATGGGATTTCAGCCCCGTGGTTTTTGTGCAGCCACAGCTCGATTTTTAGCAATTTCTTCGGATTTTTGGCCTTCTCCTCTCCGCAAATGATGGATGGAAATTCGGGATAATCACAGGGATATCATCCCTGTGCTTTGATCCCAGAGCCATCGGAATTCCAGCTCTGGATCAGCGCTGCTGCAAAGGAAAGGATCGTGCTGTTAATTACACCCGAGGGGGAAAATTCCCTGCCAATTGGGAACATTCTGGGAATATCAAAGCCTTGCAAAGCCCTGGATGCACCTACGGGGAGGGGTGGGG
>VWZT01012340.1:0-11540 GCA_013397055.1 Pachycephala philippinensis | reverse complement strand
GAATCAGATTTGGGTCTGTACCCCGATTCCCAGAGCTCTCCAATAAAAGCACCTGCATGTAATCATGCTGTGATTGTGTGTTTCTACACTAACAGTGACTCGGGGTCCATCTTGGGTGCAGCCTTTGGCCTGCCCAGGGTGTGCCTCTGAAGGCCTTTCCAATAAATATCCACCTTTATTCCCTTCCTCCTGTCCTGTTCTGTTTCCAGGTTGGCCTCTTTAGGCATCACAGGAAGCCCTGTGCTTTCACAGGAATATTACATCCTGGTTTTACCTGGAAGATAAGGACAAGCCCAATCTGTTGCATTCCTCCTTTTACTCCTCCAGCCTTTCCTTCCCTGGAGCTGCTGTTTGGAATCATGGAATGGATTGGGTTGGAAGAGCCTTAAACCCATCCCATTCCAACCCCATTCCAGGGGCAGGGACACCTCCCACTATCCCAGGACCAGTGGGATAAGCAGGGAATTGCTGCTGGTCCATCCTAATGGATCACTTGGGATGAGGCAGCTTGGAATTGCTGAGGGAGGGAGGGATGGGAATGGAGCTCTTGCTCCAAGGCAGAGCTCCCGAATTTTGCTGGAGGCAAGCAGCAGGGTGGGAACTCTTCCTTCCTTGCCTAAAAACGGGGACAGGGAGCCAGAAATTGGGAGGAAAAGCGAACCAATGGGACTGCAGCAGAGCTCTGGAATAATTAATGGATAATGTGCATTGACCTGGTTAGGGGGTTGTTTATTGCATGAATGCATGGATTTAACTTCCGAGGGAGCTGGAGGGGGAAAAGCCCGGAACAATTGGGAAGGGAAAATAAGGACTGGGAAAAAAAAACCTCCTGTCCTGATTAAAACTTGAAGCTCGTTAAGAGACAATGTCAGGACAAGGAAATGTGCGGGCACGGGTAATTTGGCAAGAGAGGAGGATGTTGCATAAGGAGAGGGAGCAGTGAATTCCAGCATCTTTTTCCCATTCTGGGAATCTCCGGATGGAGCCACTGGCACAGAGCACCCTCTGGAAGGGGGGTCGCAGACAGACCTTGACCTTTGTGTTCACCTTTGTGGTCACCTGATCTCCAAATATTTGCCAAATCCTCTGGGATCAACTGGCAGGATTTGGGAAAAATCTGGATGCTTAAGAGAAATTCCAGCTCATGAGGGGTGTAGAGCTGCCACCTCCTGTTTGGGAATGTTGGGAGAGGATAAAAAACGGAGCTGAGGTTGGGAAGGAACTTCCACTTTTACTCAGTGGGAAAGGAGGGAGAATAAAAAAATTCGGATAAGAAAAGATCCAGGCATGGAAATTTGGATGCTGGTGGGAGTGGATAACGCAGGAGGGAGCTACAGGGACGTAATTATCCTTAATGAGATCTCTAATTAGCGAGATGGGAGGAGCCTGCACTGCCTGGGTAGAGGAAGGAAAAGCTCAGAGGAAAGGAAAGGGAAGCTGCTCCTTGGAGGAACAGGGAATTTCTGCATTGTTGGATTGCTCTGGTGCAGGTGGAGGTTTGGAGTGGGAGGTGGGAATTAAATTTGGGAAGAAGNGGATGGGATGGGATGGCACTGCCTTGAGGCAGCTGGAAGTGGCCTGAACACAAATAATTCCTGAATCCTTAACTATGGATCCCCTCTCACCTTCCTGCTCTCTCTGACCCCCTGGAAGGTGGAGCCAGGTGGGGGCCAGTCCTTTTTCCCAGGAATGAGAAGAAATGGCCTCCTGTGGCACAGGGAGCAGGATGGGATGGTCCTGAAGGTCCCTTCCAACCCAAACCATTCCATGATCTATTTATGGGATTTGGGTGGATCCAGATCCCTCTGCACCGGGTGCTTCTGCTTCCATCGACATGCAGGTGCTTGGGAATGAGGTGGGAGGGGTTCTCCATCCTTCTGGATCCCTCCGGATGGATCTGGAGCTGCTCCTGGTGTCCCCAGGAGCAGTGACACCCCCAGCCCAGCTGGGAGAGAAATGAGCTGCTCATGGTCCCTGGATTCCCTGGATTCCCAAAGGCTGGAGCACAGATGTTGGTGCTGCTGTGGAATCAGTTTGTGGATGGAAAAAGGAATGTGTGGCTGGATGTTGGGAATTGTGGGTGAGTATTTCTTGGAACGTCACATCACAAGTGCTCCATGAAAAAGGCTGGAAAACTCCCGGAAATCTTTTGGTGTGACAGGGAGGGATGGAATGTGGTAACTCAGCAAGGGAGGGTGAGGCACAGGGAATATTTTAAAGGAATTCTTGGCTGGGAGGGTGGGGAGGGGCTGGGATGGAATTCCCAGAGAAGCTGTGGCTGCCCCTGGATCCCTGGAAGTGTCCAAGGCCAGGTTGGATGGGGGAGCAGCCTGGGATAGTGGGAGGTGTCCCTGCCCTTGGTAGGGGTGGGATGAGATGGGATTTAATATTCCTTCCAACCCAAACCGTTCCATGATTCTATGAAAAGATTCCCATGGTGACGTGGAAATTGCCATCCTGGAAATGTGGGAAAATCCACGTTTTCCATGCTGGGAGCTCTGCATCCGTGAATTTGGTTTCACTTCAAGTTGGTGCTGCTGCACCTGGACTTCCATTCCTTGGATGTGGGCCAGCGCTTCTCCCTCCCATTCAGGAACACCAACGGCTCATTTAAATCTCATTTAAATCCTGGAATCATGGATCCTTCTTTTTCCTCCTCCTCCGTTTCCATCCCTGCCCGGTTTGTTTCCAGTGTGTGCACCAGTTAAAGTCAATCACTGGTGAAGGCTCCATCCAGCTGAACAAAGCCTGCAAAGATGTTTTTCCTCAGTTTTCCTCATTTTTCCTCGTTTTTTCCTCGTTTTTTCCTCATTTTTTCCTCGTTTTTCCTCGTTTTTCCTGTTTTCTTTCCTCGTTTTTCCTTGTTTTTCTTTCCTTGTTTTATCCTTGTTTTATCCTTGTTTTATCCTTGTTTTATCCTTGTTTTATCCTTGTTTTATCCTTGTTTTATCCTTGTTTTATCCTTGTTTTATCCTTGTTTTATCCTTGTTTTATCCTTGTTTTATCCTTGTTTTATCCTTGTTTTATCCTTGTTTTATCCTTGTTTTATCCTTGTTTTATCCTTGTTTTATCCTTGTTTTATCCTTGTTTTATCCTTGTTTTATCCTTGTTTTATCCTTGTTTTATCCTTGTTTTATCCTTGTTTTATCCTTGTTTTTCCTGTTTTTTTTTTCCTTGTTTTTCCTTGGTNTCGTGTTTTTTCCTCGTTTTTTTTCCTCGTTTTTCCTGCTGGTCAGCTGGAGCAGAGGCCCAGGCTGGCTGTGGCAGGGGGGATAACGAGGGATGGGAAATTCCCGACTGTTTTTAGGACTAATCAACTACTGAGGTTAAACCAGCCCTCAGTCAGGCTGGGGTGGGAAGCTCCTCACTGCTGGCTGGGAATGGACATTATGGAATCATGGAATATCCTGAGCTGGAAGGGACCCACAGGGACTCCAAACCTCCCTGGGCAATTCCAATGCCTGACCACTTTTTCCAGGAAAAAATTCCTCCTGGTGTCCCACCCGAACCTCCCCTGGTGCAACTCGAGGCCGTTTCCTCTTGTCCAACCCCAAATGTTGGTTCAGCATCTTCTTGATGGACCTCACCTCATCCCATTCCTGGGATCATCCCATTCCTGGGATCATCCCATTCCTTGGATTATCCCATTCCTGGCCTGCTCAGACACCCCAAAATCCCACCCTGGGCATCCCTGGGAGCATCCAAACGCTCCTGGAGCTCTGGCAGCCTCGGGGCCATGCCCATTCCCTGGGGAGCCTGGGCAGTGCCCAGCACCTCTGGGGGACAAACTTTTCCTGAAATCCAGCCTAAATTCCCCCTGGCACAGCTCCAGGGTCATTGGTCACCAGAAATGTTGACCAGCGCCTTGTGGAATGTCCATCCTTGTCTTTTCTCTTTCCGTGGGAGCCTCCTTAAATTTCACATCCACAGGGGTGGTTCTCCCAACCCTCAGGGGTTCTCTCCCCTCAAAGGTGATTCTTCTTCCCCCCTGGATCTGTGCAGGTCCAACTCGTGTTCCTATTTGCAGATCTGATCCCAAAATCCGGTGCCGTGCTCCGATCCCGATCCCTGTTCCCGCTGTGGGGTGATCCAGGCTCTGCTGCCGTCACTGCTCTCAGCTGACCTCGGCCATGGAAGAGCTCCGGCTGTCCCTGGGGGCACGGCCAGCCTCTGACTCATCCTTCTTTTATAGAAAACTTTTTATGGATGTATCCAACTCTTCCCAGAGGCCTGCAGGGAATGACTCATTCCATCGGAGCCAGCGGGACAGGGACAGGCTCCAACCAGGCTGAGGGAGAGGAAAAAATTCCGGTTTTGTCCCCAGAATTCCAGAGAACGCCCAGATTCCAGGTGTTTATTAGTGAAGGTGATGCTTTGGAGCCTGCTGGCTGCTTTTCCTTAATTTTTTTGGGGGGTTTTTGAGGAAAATCCGACATCTCCAGGGCAGGAAGAGCCTGAAGTGTCACCTCTGAGCTGCTCCATGGGGACATCTGAGTTGAGTCTTGTGTTAATGCCAGGAGAATGATTCCAATGAGTTCCTTCTTCCCTTCTTTTGGTGTCCCCCGGGGATTGGGCCCTGTCTCAGGAGGGTTTGGCTTTGTTAGGCCTGGCCCAGCTAAGCTGGCGATCCTGCAGTGTGACAGAAGATTCTTAGGCCACACAGTTCAGGAGGCTCTGGATGCCCTCAGATCCACCTCAGGCTGCTGGTAAAGAAAAAAAAAAGCAAAACTTTCGCTGTCATCAGCACTTCCATGTTTTTAACAAACCTGATTTTTCCCCAAAAAAACCCCAAATTAATTCAGTTTAATGCAAAGGAGGTGGTTGGTTTTGGGAAGAAGGAATTTGCTCCGAGGAAATCAAACGGCAGAGCTTGTGGAGGCTCCCTTAAAGGCAGAAAACGCCCTGAATTCCCTGAGAATTCCTTAAAATCCAGAATAAGTAGCTTGATTTTTCCAACTGCTGCTGCAGCTCTTCCCAGGGAAACTCCAGGGAAAACTTTTCCTTGGCTGCCCCCTCGTCTTGCCCTCGGAGTTTTGCTCAGCCAAGCTGCAAGCTCAGCTTTCCTCTGGTTTAGATGAGTCTTGGGCTTGGGATTTGAGCTTGGCCTGGAGTCAGAATTTGTAAAATCGGGGATCAATTCCCATCGAGTTGGAATTTAGCACAAATGGAGCTTTTTAAATGTGGCCCAAAAATCACCTTTTTCGACAGAAGCTGAAGAAATGGGACCTCTTCCCTCAAAATCAAAACTATATTAAATTCTACTTTGACTTCCATGTTTTTCCGAAATTTTCCAGATTTGCACCCCAAGGAATCGTTTATCCAAAAGACATAAAATATTTACGTTTCCTGACCACCCTGCTGGGAAATCCAGATGTAAATAGAATTATAATTCTATTTTCCAGCCTTTATCAAACCTGGAAGCGAATCCAGTTCTAGAGCAGGGAATGAGAGGGGACAAAGCAAAATCCAGGTATTTTTCCTTCTCCCTTTTCAAAGGAGTGATATCTCCTGGCGTGGTCCATGCTCCATATTTTGAACTGCAGAAGAATTCCAGAACTTCCCAGAATGGGTTGTCCACTCAACTTCCCAGCTGAAATTGTGGAATTGTGCCCATCGTGGAATTGTGCTGATTTTTCCCCCAAATTTTCAGGGATAAATGGAATCAGAGTCCTGTCAGCTGCTTTTGGCTGTTGCCTCCAGTTTTATTTTGTTCAGATATTCCCGAATCCAGCATTTTGCTGGATCCACAGTTTCCCAGGACACAAATATTCCACTCCTTGGAATAATTAAACCACCCTTAAATTGATTTATAAATAAAGGCAGGGATTGAGTGGAGCTCCAAGGAGTTGGTGTCCAAAACAACTGGGGGTAAGAAAGAGGGATGGCTCAGCGCTGTAAAAAAAATTCCCTTTTATAAAATATTCCCATTTTTCCCCATCCATCCGAGTGCCTTTTTCCTTCACTGATTTTTCCTCTTTTTTCCCATAGCTCTGCATTCCTTTGATTTTTTTTTCCCCCTCTCTTATCGAAGGAATTGTCCAACAAGAAGAGCGGCTCCCACTCGAGTGCTCGGCCTCAAAGAGCAGCATTTGGATTCTGGGCATAAAAAAATCATTCCTGGATATTTTTCAGGATCTGAAATGCATCCCTGACCCCTCTGGAAAAGCCACAAAAAGCCATCTGCTCGTATTTGTCCTTTTTTCCCCCAATTTAATATTGAATTTTGTGTTTTTATTCTGTTTTATTTTTAAGGAATCACAGCCTGGGAATGCTCGAGGCAGGAGAAGAAGCAGCTCTGGGTGAAGCTTTCTTTGGAATTGTCCAGAGGGGGATTTAATTAATCAAGGAAGGGGGAAATTGTGGAACTGTGGAATTGTGGAATTATTCCTTGCTACTGCTGATGGAAAAGTTGAAGCCCTGGAGATGTGACCCTGGTATGGAATATGTGTGAGGAAAAGGAGGAATTCTGGATTTTTGGGTGAATATCTTTATTCAGAGTGTGGGGAGGAGCTGGAATAGAATTCCCAGAGAATTTGTGGCTGCTCCTGGATCCCTGGAAACGTCCAAGGCCAGCTTGGAGCCACCTGGGATGGTGGAAGGTGTGGAATGGGATGGGATTTAAGGTCTTTTCCATCCCAAACTATTCCAGGATTCCCTGACTTGCAGGGACCACTCAAAATTCCATTTCCTGAGCCGTTTGCAATAAAAAATGTGGAATACAACTTTTCCAACCCAACTGCCCCTTGTTTTTCCCGCTTTTCCTGAAGATTTGGGCAACTCCTCCTGCTGTGATGCTGAAGCAGAAACTTAAAAGAATCACGGATGTTTAAAGAGATTTTTTGGGTTTTTTTTGGGTTGTTTTTCCTTGTAGTTTTGTTGATTTGTGATTTTTAAAGTTGTGTTAAGACCAAGCTTAACTTAAACTCCTCCTGTACCGGATCCTCTGATGTGAGGCCAATGCTCATCCTTATGGAATGATTTAAATTCCCAGTTTCCCATTCCCACTGCGTTTGTGGAAGATTTTTATGAAATAGGATATAAAAAGTCCTTATTTGAACAAGCAACGCTTTCCTGGGCACATTTTGGAGCATCCAGGGCATAAAAAAGGAATAATTCAGGAAATGGAAGCCACTCAGAAGTGCTAAAAGCTGTTTTTTAGGGGCTGGATAAACACATTGAGCTTTTTATTGGCAGCAAGATCATCATTTTGGGATACTTGGGATTCGTCTGATGGTAGGAGCAGAAAGAGTCTCGTGAGCTTTTATTAGGATGAGATCAATCTGAGGAAATATTGGGAGTGAAGGGGATAAATCCATGTCTCATCCGGAATTTCCTGGGTCTAAAGGAATCGTCGGCATCTTTTCAAATGCAAATTTGTGCCTTCGGGGCAATAAAAATAAAATGTGGTAATGGAGCCATCCACTTTTAGGGAGTTATTTACAGAGATTGGGTGAAAGCCTTTTTGTTACCTTTCATCAGGAAAAATGGGAGGCGTTGGAAGGCTCAGACCACGGGAAGATTTGCAGAAAAGTTCTTTAATTCCTGGGATTTCTGAGGGTTTTTAGCCGGGAATGAGAAATAGGAACCCTTTTGCTGGATGAGTCTCTTCCTCTGGTTTTAAAGAGAGGGAAATTCATCTTGTTATTCCCATTTCACACCTGAGGCAGCAGCAGGGAGCTCTTTTTATCAATTTGCTGTATTTTATTTACTCTTTTCATCCAGATTTGTATTTTATTCCAACATGAAGCGGGATCGCACCCATGGGATGCTGTCGATATCAGGAATTAACAACAGGGTTTATGGGATAATTTATTCTGAAAGTCATGGTGATTGTGGATTTTTTTTTTTTTTGGTGGGTTTCTAGCCAGGAAAAAGGGCCTGGTTGGCAAAATCCCACCTGGAATTCTTTCCTAGATGATGCGGGATGGCAGGGACACGTTCCACTATCCCAGGCTGCTCCAAGCCCCATCCAGCCTGGCCTTGGGCACTGCCAGGGATCCAGGGGCAGCCACAGCTTCTCTGGGAATTCCATCCCAGCCCCTCCCCACCCTCCCAGCCAGGAATTCCCAATTCCCAATATCCCATCCATCTCTGCCCTCTGGCAGTGGGAAGCCATTCCCTGTATTGTGTCCCTCCATCCTTTGTCCAAATTCCTTCCAGCTTTTTCCTTCCTGGTCCTCACAGCTCCAAGCCCTGAGCAAGGCTGCACCGGTGTCACCCCGATTCCTGCAGAAAGAATTCCTGGGGTTCATTGGACCAAATTCCATCTGGAAATGATGAAGTGGAATTCCTCTTATTCCCAGCTTTTGCATTGTGCTGCCTGCTGCCCTTGGAACCCTTGGGATGGATTTTGGGATAACTCAGGAGTGAAACCAGAGATGGTTCCAGCAGCTCCACCCCCATTTTCCCACCCTCTTTTGTCCATTTATGGCGCAGGAAAAACGAGGTCGGATATTCCCATCTGGAAAACGAGGTGGATTCGTGCCAGGAAGGAATAACCACGTGGCAGTGCCAAGTTTTATTTTGTGGTGCTTGAAATTCCTCTGTGTGGAGTCACCCCAGGTTGGACTGGGGGAGTTTGGGCTGCAGGAGAAGGATTTTTCCAGCCTCTGGCTCTGGAATGAGGAACTGGATGCAGGAGAGGGGAATGGTCCCTCTCCCTCTCTCTGCCTCTTTTTAATGAGGTGGAGTGGAATATGGGAAAGAACAAGTCTGGATTTAATCCCTGTTTGGATCAGGCCAAACGAGAGCCATCAAAACTCTGTGCAAATCCAACTCCCGTCGAAAAGAAAGGATCTGGAATGGGATAACGACATCATCCGTGCTCTTCCCAAATCATCCCACAGAATGTGCTTTGGGTCTGTGCGCTGAGGGTTTCATTGTCCATGTGGAGGCCTCGCATTTCCTCTTTTTTTTTCGGTGAAATGATCTGTAAATTTTTTTTCCTGGATTTTCCTGGAGGAAGAAACCAGGCTTGAAAATTCGGATGTGACGTCACATTTGTCCCCTGCCTGGAAGAGAGGGTGAGGATGGGATGAGGATGCCAAAAAAAATAGGGATTACCAAAAATAGGGAAGAGGAAAAATGAGTTCAGGGCTTGGCATGGAAAACTGGGATTTGCAGCTCTGGAAAACCAACGAGCTGCAGAAGGATCCCAAGAAGCAGCAAACTGGGAGGATTGAAATGATTCAGGATTTTTCCTTAAACTGGCACCAGTGCCAATTATTTAGGATTTTTCTGGTTATAAATGTGCGGGAAACCCCAATGATTGCCTGTAATCTCTTCACCAATCCTTAAAATTCAGGGTTTATGGAAAAATAGTCTGATTTGTATTTTTTAATTGAAAATTATTTTAATTTAAAATGAAAACAGGTATGGAGCCTGAATATTCATTCTAATACATGAAATATGAGGAATTGCTTTTTCAAACTTAAAAAGCGGTATTTAAAAAAAAATAAGTCCACAAGCTTTTAATTATTCTAATTAAAATCCATTAAAATTAAATGGGATTAAAATCCCATTTTTATAATTTAGCTTTAAAGGAAAATTATTTCGAGGTCTTAGCTTTGAAAAAAAAGAGAGGACATTTAAAAAAACAAACCATGGAATCATTAAAGTTGGAAAAGCCTCTAAGACTGAGTCCAACCATTTCCCAGCATTCCAAGGCCACCGCTGCCCCATGTCCCCAAATCCACAGGGATTTGAAATCCCTCCGGGAATGGTGATTCCATCACTGATTATCCCAATGAACGGAGTAAAGGAAAAACTTAGACCAGCTTAAAAATCCTGCTCATGGATTTGAAAGCAAATTCCCACAAAACCTCAAACCAAGCCAAGATTATTCATAAATTATCTGATTTAGCGCTCCTAAAACCCAGAACTCGGCTTCTCCCTGTAGATAAATTCCAATTATTGCAATTCCTGCTTTTTTTCCCCCACTCAATAACCTGGGGTCTGTTATCCAATAACGCTCAGGGCTGGCTGAATAATTCATTCCCATTTTTCTCCTGATGCCAGGAGCCTTTGGAATGGGCTCATTCCCAATTCCTGCTCCAGCCATTTCGGTGCCATTTATACCCACCCAACCTCCTCCGTGCTTCCCGAAGGATTCCAGTGAGGAGAGGGAAATTCATTCCTGAAGTTTTTAGCCAGGAATTCCAAACCAAAGGATTTGCATATTTGGGATTAGAACTCTTCATTGTTTTGGGTGAAGCTCATCTTGGGGCAGAGAGCTCAGGAGCATTCACATCCCAAGGATTTATCCATGTTTTTCTCGGAGACTTGACCCTAATTGTTGTTTTTTCCCTGTTTTTACCTCACACCTCAGCAGGAAATTAACGGGGATTATGGAAAGGGGCTGTTTTGCCCCCAATATTCCATGTGAATTCCCAATTTTGGAGCTCTCTCTGTCTCTCCGGGTGATTTCTCATCAGAGAAATCTGGATATTGGAAACATGGAAAACATCTGTAAATCAGGAGTTCGATCAACTTTTAGCATCCGTCAGGGAGCAGAGATTTCCCTGAGGGATAAATATTGGATCTGATATTGGACATTTCCATCCTGAGCCTACCCCACCCTGGAATTCTGGGGGAATTCTGGGAATTGAAGGCCTCATCCAGCTCCCTTTGCTGTTTGCTCCTGGAATGAATGATCCTGAGCCGATTTCATCCAGGACTGGATTCCACTGAAGCCTATTCCACAAATATTTCCACAACAAATTTCCTCCTGCATAGCAGGAGCACGGATAATCTGCAATCAGAACGGCCTGAAAAAAGCCATTTTTTTAAAATTCACTCCTCTTTTCTCCACAGAAATCCTTGGAAGCTTCTGGTTCCTGGTAAATTTTCCTATTTTGTGACAACTCCAACAAAAGGATGAAGTCAAAATCTCCGCATTTCTGACCAAGCTGTGTTTAAACTAAACAAGAATTTCAGTTTTTCTCTGTGTTCTCTGCAGGCCCAATTCGTGTGAGCGTCGCTGTGGGAGGCGAAAATCAGATTATTGTTATTTTCTTGCAGCGAAGCCGAGGAGTTTTCACAGAGAGAGAAACAAAACCTGGTTTGGGGCCGGTGCTGAAAATGAAATTGAAAAGAAAAGCAGATCTGGAACGGAGAATTTTCTGCTCTGGTCAGGTCAGAGTTTGGCTTTTGGCACATTTTTGGTGTGGGAAATGAGGACAGTTTATAACGCAGAATTTTCCTTGGAATGTTGTTTACTTCAAAATCTGTATTTTCATTGGAAAACGGAGTTGGATGGAAAATCCTGGCTCCAGGAGAGGGAATTTTTACAGAGGTGTGGAGTGAGAGGAGAAGGGGGAATGGTCTTAAATTGAAAGGGGGTAGGATGGGATATTGGGAATTAGGAATTCCTGGCTGGGAGGGTGGAGAGGGGCTGGAACAGAATTCCCAGAGAAGCTGGAAGTGTCCAAGGCCAGGTTGGATGGGGCTTGGAGCAGCCTGGGACAGTGGGAGGTGTCCCTGCCCAGGGGGTGGCACTGGATGGGATTTAAATTGAAATTTAAATTCCCTTCCCACCCAAA
>VWZT01012338.1:215601-278380 GCA_013397055.1 Pachycephala philippinensis | reverse complement strand
TTTATTTTTTTATTTTCCCCTGGTCATTAATGCCATTGAAGGCATGACTGGTCTGGAGGTACATTTTGAAGTGCTGCAGGGGATGCACTCCGTGTACTGGTTCTAGTTAATATGTTTTTCGTGATCCCAGAGAAGAGAGGACTGCATTTAAGAGATGACTAAATAATGGGGGAGGCAAGTAAAAATGAGTAGAATATAAAGGAGACGAAAATGAAGGTGAATGGTAGTGTGGGAAGGCAGGCACTGAGCAGCTTGGGTTTCTCTCCTGTAATTCTCCCCCTCCTCCATAGTGTACCCCCGTCCCACTCCACCGCCACCCCCTGGAATCCTGTCTTTTCATACTGTTAAGGAGATTCTAATAGTAAACATAACAACAGAAAACCAGATGACCCCCCCTCCCCGTCTTCTTGAACCTATCACTGTCTGTGACTGGGAGGGAAATCCGAGTGCCCTTCGTATAAACCCACCAAAGTTTTAGGCATTTATTAGCTACCCTGTTTAAAATACAACATATAAAACTTGCTTGATACATTTCATTGTTACTTCCCTGTTTTATTTCAGAGGACAAAATGTTCTAGTGTAGCATGCCTACCCTCACTTTCAGAATGGGAGTAGTTTACAATATAACCTACATTAGATTATACATGGTGCGTGCGTTGCATTTCCACTGAAAATAGCCAAAGACTTAGAATGACGAAGCGACTCGTGGTTATGATCTTCCTTGTCTTGGGAGCATCAAGGTAGCTGTGGTTCAGCGTGCTGGGGAGGGGGCTCCGTCGTGTGAGGTGTTTCATGTCTGTACAGGAATCTGGCAGGTCTCCTTTTAGAGGACTTAAAGAATGTGCCAGGGGCAGGAGAAGGTAAACACGACATTCAGCGTGCTCATTATCAAAATAAGGAAAACAAATTGATTGCATTAACTGTCTGTGCAGCATCACAGTTATTCCACAGTATTTTGTCAGAAATTAAAAGGTTACCACTAGAGTAGTATATCCATATCTCCAGCCTGGCACCACTTATTACTGCAATGGTATTTCAATATTAAGTGATCTTAGAGATATTTCGTCTTTCATTTTGAGTCCCGAATTTGAATCAGCATTAGGATGTCAGGGCTGTGAGATAAGGTATAACAAACTAAGTAGACAGCTGAAGGGCTCCTGGTGAAGGTGTTGCTGAGAAGGATATCTTGGGCCGTTCGCAGTAACCTTGTTTACAGGGACATTTCAATTGCAACCTGAATTTCAGCGAGAGGCTGCCTGCACTAATGCCTGCGTGTCTGAAACCCATCACGAGTGCTTTTGCACTCTAAACCTTCTCTCTGCCTTCCTTGCATACTCGTAAAAACTTTTCTGGAAGGTTAGGATGATTTTCTGATATGAAAATTAAGATGTTTTCCTAAGAGGAACACTGCTCTTTGAACTCGTGTACATTAGCAACAAAGTATTCATGAGGTTTGATTTTTTTTTTTGGTTCTCTGATGTGTCAGGATCAGTAGTTGCACCAGTCTTTTTAACTTCACGTATATGGCTTTGATTTATTATATTTTAGCCTCGGCAGTTTCGAGCGTATTTTGCAGCACATGAAGTCATTTCAAGTCGGAATGTGAAAAAGAGGCATATAGTAACAAGGAACAGTTTTGTAGTGATCTGCTAATTTTTTGTTTTCTTTTCCTAAAGCTGTTCCAGGAAAATCACGTGAATTTAGCGAGTGGGTGCTAAATGCCAGCAGCCGCATTGATGAAGAAAAATGCTGTTGAAATACTTTGGAATAATAAATAGGATATGTAATGGTCAACCACAAGATAAACATTTTACACGGTGTTTTTATGGCTCTAAATTGGCTGCATTGTAAACCAAGCTCACTACTCTATTAAGTCATCAGAGTTTTCAATTATTTAAGATTTTTAGTCAGGCCATCTAATACAGTCTTCATCATCCCCATCAGAGAATTATGCATAAGGTTGTAATTCCTTGTTGTTGCTGTGTGAGGGTTTTGTTGTGGATGGGGGTTTAATTTTGACTTATCAGGACAAATATTACAAAGCATGCACACAGGAAAAAAATGATATGGAAATAGCCCCAGTCCTACGAAATGGGGATAGTTACGGCACTGAAATGTACCTAATACAATTTGAGATCCACTCACTAAGAAACCTTGACAGTATCTGCCTTGCAGGTACCATGCATTTGGAAATACTATATCTCCATTTAAATGCAGATCTTCAGTTTTCTCCAGGGGGCAGTTGGCGAATCTTTCGATTGAACCACCAGTACTAGAAAAACTAACTGAAGATTTACCCATGAACAAGAGACCCTTTCAAGTCTGCTTTTTTGAAATAATGATTATAAAATTTCCTAATATTGCAATTTTGTATTGATTTTGAATGCCTTTTCAGAAGTCACAGGGAAGGAATAGTGCCTTTTACTCAAGGTAGGCCAATGTCTGCATGCTTGTTTAGCAATCCTAACAGAGATAACTGCTACAAATAACTTCTTTGTTTTTACATGGGTATTGTGTTTGCATGTGAGTTTTGTCAAATGGACAGAGCAGTCTTGCTTTGATTTTGACCTAGATTCCTCCTGATTATTCCAATACAGCTAGTACCTGCTTATTTCCCACTGTGAAAATGGGAGAACAACTGTTGATGCTATCTAGCTGGGGCTGCATGGGCAGTAGGCACGCATGTCCAGTCCTCTCCCCTCCTCCTCCCTGGCTTCCTTAGTAGTGGATAAAATAGCACTGGGGGCCAAAGAGGGTGCAAGCCAGTATTTCCCCTCCTGTGAATTTTCATTCTTTGAGGATTTGATTCAAAGAAACAGAGCGGGGTGAGGGGGAAAGTAGAATGGGTGAATTTATTCCATCTCCCTATTTGGCATGCGAGTTTTGCCCACCTACAGGGATGAACAGGGCCATGAAACAAGTCACACATCCACCTTATTCCACATCTGCTGGAAACTCAGTGTTGGTAGGTGCCAGTCCTCCTTAGAGGGGCTTGTCCCATCCAGTCCTATTTTCTGTATTGTTTGTCAGCTGTTTAGGTTGCGGTGTAACCCAAGGATTGAATTAAATGCCCCGGACACAGGGAACGGGGTTGTTGGGGGTGCAGGCAGCACAAGCTACCTGAAGCAGGGCAGACTGATCTTTTCTGTGCTGGGGGGGGTCCATGCACTCACTCTATGTGTTCCTGGCCACCTCTGTCTTCCCATCGTGGGCAAGGGTGCTGCCTGGGGATGCTGCCCTTGTCCCTGTGCCAGAGCCATGAGACTGTGAAAATACCATCCATATTATGCTTACCTGTTAATGGCATATAACCCACTGGCCTCAATACCCCGGAGAAAACGTGCACTTTAGCCTCTGTGTGGAGTTCAGGCAGATCTGCAAAGCCATATCGTACATGCACCAGCGTTAATGGCAGAGCTCCCATTCAGCTTAATTGATATTCCTATAAACATCTGCAGGTTTCTGTTTCTAGTGGAGGCTACAGCTGGGTGGACTTCTTAAAGGGATGTTTTGCATATTGAGGTTGAAAGGGAAGTCGAGCCTGATACATTAACTTAGCATCTGTGTCATTCTCTTGACATCATTTGGATTACTACAAGCATATATGACAAGGAGATTAGGTGCAAGATCTTCACACATACATCCTTTTCTTAGCATGTTGATCAGTGGAGATGTTACTTCTCTGAAAACCTTGTTCTAAGTCAAGTCTAGGCAAGCACAAACCTGTGCATGCATATACAAGTGGAGCAAGGCCTATCCTTTATAATACGTTTTTTTCCCTTTAATATCTAGGCAAGATCTCTTATTATAACCCAACCATTAGGGGAAAGAAAATGGAACTTTTCTCAAACAACTTTTCTGTTGGGGAATCTAGTGGCAGTTGCTTTGAAGCATGTGTAATTGATTATCATACATTTATTTTAAAAAGGAGACATTACAAGGAATCTAACATGATGTTTTGGAATATATCTTCTCCCCACAATGTTCTTGAGGGAAATGTAAGGTTGCAGGCATCATTTCATGCCCTGTATGTTTTTGAACATAAATCAAAGAAATTGTTGGAGAGTTATAGATGTTCATAGCAACTGTAGCTATAATAAACACATGCAGTATATATTTTCCAAGCTATTTTGTATGGGTGAAAAGCTGAAGCTGGCGTTTTGTACGAACAATTCAACTTAATCACTGAAAATTTATTTCCTAGTTAGGGTGGTTTACCAGCGTAGCATGAAGTTGTACACCTTCGTTTAAGTTCATCTGGTTATGAAGGCTCAGTTAAAATTGGAAAAGAATTTAAATTGGATCTAGATACCTTGAATGAATTATTCCCAATGTCAGATTTATCATGATGCCTCCATGGTGATATTTACATCTATATTATCACCTATATTGGTTTCAGCGTGTGCTGGATATTTTAGAGAGCAAATAAAAGGTAAGAACAGTGTGAAAACCCAAACAGTTTTAATTGTACCCATAGCACAAAATACGAGCATATTTAATACAATGGGACAGAGAATCTTGAGTGATTGAGTAGTGCAGAGCTTCTAATGGGAACAGCAAGTAGCTTAGGCATACACAGTTCCTGATGATTGTATTAGTTTTGGCTTAAAGTCTTGATAGATGAAAAGCAAAAAGCAACTTTTACGGAGGAGTTTCAATGAGAACATAGCCACTCATTTTGTGAGGATAAAGAAGGTGTTCCACATTTCGATTAGGATCCATGTGCATTAAAAAGTTAAAAAGAAAATCCAGTAGTGACAGTTATTATACATATGGATAGACTGAGGAAAGGACACATTCAGGATCTGTGCAGGAATCAGACAAGTCTAGATGAACAGAGATTCAGACTTAATATTTAAGCAAAGTCCTCAGTGTCTGAATAAAACAGGTAGGATATGTTTCTTGGAGTCTCTGTGTACTATTGGATTCTGAGATTGATAATTAAAACTGATACTGCTTATTGAAAATTTTGAGACTAGCTGAAAGGTGGGACTTTTTTAAAAGTGTCACTGTACATCTGCTGGACTTCTGGTTTATCGCAGTTACCTTCAATTGCTCCTCTTTAATTACAAGAGCCAGAAATCTCTTTTTAAACGAGAAAGTGTGTCTCTTATTACTTGACTGCTGGAAACAGGGTTTTAAAATATGAAACAAATGTTTATGCAAAAACCGAGGATTTGCTCTGGTTTAGTTATCTGTAGTATTAGCTGCAAGTAACTTCTTGATGGTATGTTTGAATTTTAAGGCTGTCATGAATTAAACAAGGTTTCTAAATTGTTTCAACTGGCAGATGTCAGGAAGACAGGGCATGGCCCATCTTGGACACCTGTACTGGTTTAGACTTTAGAAGAGCAGGCAGTTGGGTTGGCTTCCGAGGGCCACCCTTTCCACTGGGGATAGGAGGGATGGAGACCTACAGCTTCTGACATCACGTAAGCTGGGGTCAGCCTCTCCTTCATTTCTCTCTTAGCTCTTGCTCCCCATCCTCTCTGAACATATTTTTGCAGTCGTGCCTTCTGAGGTTGGAAAACAGGCTTTGAATTGTTACTATTCTCCTCACCGGATACAATGCTGTGAAAACAAAATTCAATGAGAAAATCAGAAAGGAGCGAAAAGGGAAGTCAGAGCCCTGCTGGTTGAGGTATATCTGGGAAGACTGGGAGGAGAAAGATTTTGCAGTTCCTGTTTGTCCCATGTTCAGAACCTCTGTATACTTTTACAAAAGAAGGTAACTGAAGGAGCTGAGTCCCTGGATCTGTATTGACCCAGTTGTGACAAGGGAGCATGGTTATATAGGAGACGTAAGGAGAAGTGGAATAAAATTCAGAGTGGATGTCCTCCAGCCTTGCCAAGTGCCAGTAGGTCTGTGTGGGGGTAGGACTGCTGGATACAGTCGTATTACTGCGCGTGTTGTGTTCAGAACTCTCAGCTTTTCTGTGCTGACAGTTGGGTATTTAGAGGCTCTTGAGGAGAAAACTTCATTCACTGAAATTCCTGCTTCCACTGGGATTTTTTTTTTACTTGTCTTAAATTAGTGCCTTGAGTTTCACTTAGCAAAAAGAACTTGTTTTACTCTGTGCTGAATTTCTAACAGGAAAAAACCCCTCTCCTGCCATACTAGAGTCAAAAGGGACCAGGTGGACAAGTGCTGTGAGTGAGTTATGTGCAGTCTGGGCAGCAGGCTGGGCACTGGAGCACAGAGAGCAGGCGGTTCAAGGTCACTCATGGCCCTTCGTATGGCACATCTGGGAGCAGGATGCACAGCCACGAGCTTTCGTCCTTTAATTTCTTCAGCGTGCAATCCCTTTCTCAGAGCTTGAGCAACAGAGGGACAGAAGCTGTGCTTTTGCAACATGCACTAAATGTGATGGTGTCAGTTTAGGCACGGAAAGGTGAGGTGATGTGTCAGAGGTGACACAGGCAGACAGCGAGCCCTGCCTCGTAGCCAGGATTTTGAGTCGCTGCCTTGCAGTGTCCCTTGAGGGAGAAAAGCAAGATTAAACCTGCTGATGCCACCACACACTTTCATTTCTCTGGTGTGACACAGTCCAGGATCCTTCTCCCAAAGGAGAGAGACGAATTTGGGTGGAAGCACACGTTGAATCAATGTGGTTACCCTGCTATAAATGGTGCCTACTTTTTACAAAAATTATTTTTGATGTTTCACTGATCAGATTTTGCTTGTTCTTGCTTTTTTTTGTATTTGAAGGGAGGTGAGGACATGAACTGTGAGTGTCTCTGAAAATTGGGCCACAAGCTCGTACACTTGTTTGTGCTTGTGAATGAGCTTTTGCACACGTGTGCAACGTGCGTACAGAGACTTGGATGTTGTGTATGCACAGGATCTCAATTATTTTGCTGTTTGAATCACAGAGCATGTTGTCTTGATGTACTGTCAGTTTTGGTTTCTGTCCTTTGGAATAAAGTTCAAAATATTAAAGAAATAACACGCAATATACTAGTAGCTAGAATAGTCATAGTGCCTGAGGGGAAAAAAGGGTCGTGATTAATCTCTTTTACAAAAGCCCAGGAAAAAACCCTCAACTCATCCTAACCAAAACCTGCAATGATGCACTTTTAAAAGGGATTCTTCTAAATTTTGTTTCTGAGGTTTTCTGGCTATCCTGGAGAGCGAAGTAGGTCCTGTTTGGGAAGCAGCATGCAAGCTCTACGGTCATGCTCTGAGTGCCAGGGGAATGTGTGGTCCCAGTTGCTCTTTGGAGAATCACCCTGGGCTAAATGGTGAAACAACTACATCTGAATTAATTATTGATAATTCTTTAACATCAAATGTGAGGATGTGTTTGGAGTATTGCTTCCCAGTTGAGAGTTGAAATAGTGCTAGCAGATGTGTTCTTTTTAAATGTTGCTTTTCTGGTCTTACTAGTTTGCTTGGACAGCAGTAAGAGCTGCAGAAGCTGATGCAGGTTCTGCCCATCCCTGGTTTGGTTCTGGAGGGCCGAGGTAGGAGCTAAGGGGGCACTAACAGATATTTGGAGTCACACTGAAACTTTGGTCAGAATAGCAAACCTGGCAGAATTTGAGATGCTGTGCTACATGGTTTTAGTCCAACAGGGACCAGGCTAGACCTGGGTCTAGATAAAATATTAAATGAAAAGAACTAGCTCCCTCCCACTCCCCAAATCTTTTGACTTGTACTCTGTATCAGGAAAAAAACCACTGAGCAGTGCGTGACTGACGCAGGGCAGGCTCAGGATTAATTTAGGATAAACAGGATGCCTGTTGCACTTAATTTAGCAATTCTAAGACAGAAAATGCTTTTGAGTGCAACTAACAGCTTCTCATCTGCAAATGCCACAATCAAGACAAAGCAAAAGATATTGTGGCAAATTCTGCAGTTCACAGTCCTGACACAGTCAGAATCTCCTATTACAGTGAGGGAGACTTCTGCTTGTATCACGGCTGCCTGGGATGCAGGATTTCCTAGTGGAATTAATAAAAATAATACAGTAAATATACCATTTCGAAAGTCCTGCAGGACATGCAGCAAACGCCAGTGGTTTGAACTGGGTGAAGTTGTCAAAGGTTGCTTTGCTCTCCAGAGCCTGGCAGTAGCTCCACTGAAATGTGATGCCATTGGTTTTCAGCAAAGGTTTCTTTCTGCAGGGCTGCAAACAGAGATCAGCTGCTACTGTGTATACACAACTAGGGAGCAAATCAAGCAGCACATTTAAGCAGCCTTTTTAACCCTGAGACTTTCCAAGATTTCTTCTTCACGCAGGAAGTTTCCTTTATATTGTCAGCTGTAGCACTTTGCTCATGTAATGAGATCAGAGCTAGGATCACTGCTGCACAGTAGAAAGACTTCCTTAAGACATTTGTCCTTGAAACTGCACCAAACTCTTGGAAGAACCCAGAACCTGTAAGTATGTATGATATAGGCAACAATAGCACGGTGCAAAGCTGCAATCAACCATTATACAATATCCGATTAGCAGGGCAGGAGGGATTTCTTTTTTCGGATGTTATGTTACATTCATTTTCAATTTGTTCTAAGGAAACAAATCAATTCGGGCTTCTGATACAGTGACTTTGCAGTAGATGAGCTAGTAGTAATATGTTTGATTTAACTATTTGTTGCTGTCATGTAGCTTGTGGGACAAATATTGTAGCCATCAAACTGTAAAGAACTTTTCTTATGTTTTTAGGCGTTTTTAAAGGATTTGGGGGTCCATCTTGCAAATAAGTTTCTGCTTTGCTCTTTGATTTTGGCAACCCCACCCTACGCCAAACTATAAATAACAAAGCAAACGGAATTAGTCCGTATTGTTCTTAGGTGGCAATAAAATATATTTGTTTGCAGGCTTAATTCAGTCGTTAACAATGTTGCTCTGTTCGGGGTGTTTTTTGTCTTAATTGGATTCTACTCAAGGCTGTCTATTTTGTGTTTTACTATCTTGTCTGTGTCTGTTTAAGTTACTTTGCCGGGACTGCAGTCTGGTTAAACCTGTATTTAAGCACTATTTATATTCCGAGCACATTTCTGGTAAAATAAGTGTTTGAGATTTTTATTTTTTTTAAAGCCTTGAACAGTATAGTTGTATTAGCAGTGAGCGCCAGAGGAGGCACAACATGGATGAATGTCAGACATAGACCTCATAACCCAAGTCTGCCCTGCACTAAGTCTGACCCAAACGTGTCCACTTTTGCGACTGCAACTAATAAAAGCCTTGAGCTCCCTTTCAATAAATTTTTCATACACGGTGATACTTCTGTTTATCAGATTAATTTCTCCCAGGTTAGCCTGATTGATAGCTGGATTGTGGTTTCTTAAGAGCTTTCTCCATGAAACCCCACTGAAGAGCTGCATTCCATTTAACCAGTGAATGTAAAAACTGGTAACCATGGATTCAGCCACCACTAACTGTCGAGAGCAATGACTTGTTGTAAACAATACAAATGAGCCAGGATAGCAGAAGCAACCAGACATGAAATGATTTTAATAGAAATTACGGTAAAGGTCATGTGATACTGTATTGGCTTGAATTCAGTGTTAAAGGGAAAGTATTTCGGTTTTTCAGGTTTGATTTAAATGCACATCTCCACTGGCTTCACGTCCGTGTAAGACCTCTAGAAGGACAAATGAAACAGTTCTTTGGAAAAGCCTCTGCTTAATTGCACATTGTGACTTAGGCCCTGATCCTGAAAGTGTAGGAATAGCTACAGTAAGTGAATAATCAGTGGGATTATTCCATACTAAAAATTAAGTATGTTTGTAGCATTTGGACCTTTCCAGATAAGTTAATAAGAAAAAAAAAAATATTCTAAGGAAATAATAACCTGTCACTAAAGGTAAATAATGGAAATGCAGGTTTTACTGGTGGTGTGTGGTTTGACTGGAGATTTTTGTTTGCTTGTTTCAATAACATGAAAAGAAGTTATATTTATCCCTTTGTTTTTAAATGTTATGACTTTAATTTCTCATCCACTGTGCCTCAAATCCTTTTCCTAATTTATAGCCTCTCTTTTGGAAAACTGGTAAACCATGGTGTCAGCTATTATAATATAGCATGATGATAGGCACATGCAGATCGCATGAGCAGTCGTGTGTCTTGTCTCAGGAATTTCCATCCCTACAAAATCTTTGCTGACTCCCAGCTGTCACATGGCTGTCACTCACAAATTCTAACCATAACCAAATCCTTCTTGCCCGGGCATGCGCTCACCAAACCTCTCTACGTACACGTAGGCATGGGCACCCATGTCCCTGCTTAAGCACTTTCTCTGCATAAATTGGTCTTCCCCCAAGTCTGCTGCATTCCACTAATATTTTCCCCTACTTTTTTTCCTGGGTGCTACTTCCTTGATGTGCCTGTCCTTTGGAACGAGGAACATGGAATAGGAATAGTAGTCAGTAGGAAATGCAAGCAAAATTAACTTTGTGCGTTATTTAATATAACATTTCAAATTGGTGTGAATTTAAATTCACAACTTTCATGGCCCCCTAAACTTCTTCAAGAAAATTAACCCTTACTGTTCTGTAGACAGTTTACTGTCACCTTGCAGTGTACTGACTTACTGTTTTGTGTATTTATATTTTGTGACATTTATATAATTTGGAAAACTTAGATTGTAAGAGCCCTAGGCTGGAACTTTGGTTATTTTTATTTTTCTAGGTTACTTCTATATTTCATACATGTCACATACATCTATATTGTTTTACCAGTAATTTTGATTTATATATTTTTCAACCAGAAGTATTTTGAGCAATTCTCATCAGTCTCTTACAGCTGACCAGTTTCAGCCGAGCACAGGTTGCCACTAAAATGCATAGATAGATACAGGACAAATCCTGCTTTACCCTATTCTTCTGAGCTGCCCTGCCAGACCAAGGGGGCAATTGCTTGTGTGAGTCGGGAAGGTGAGATTTAGCTTATACATAGATTAACAGCAGGCAAAAATAGACTGACTTCTACTAAAAAGAAATACTTTCGAGAATTATGGGAAAGCATTTAAACAGGAATATTTGGGGGGAAAAATGCCAAATTGCTAAATATTTTCTGTTGTTTGACTTTGTCAGTGTTAAGAGTGTATTGGCATCCTCCTGTATATCAGACCTGTAAGTATATTAACATTTTACCGAAAGGGAAGAGGTGGCTGGACAGGAAAGATACCACCTTGACTTTGCGTCTTTATCCTGGAAAGAATCCAGAATCAAAAGTAAAATGCAGGTGAAAGCACAGTGAGACTCCAGACCAATATCCAAGTAAATCAGGGAAACCACACTGGCCTCCTTACCATGAGCTGATTACAAAGCATTAGTAATTCCTTCACCCCTTAAAAACCAGGTGGGGGCTTTATCAATTGTTGAGCCTGCCAGAGGAAACCACGTTTCAGTCTGGAGGGGATAATGCAGTGTTCAGGAAGGAAGGAGTGCACCATGACTCCATTCAGTGGCATGGGAGAATGGGCAATTTTCCTTTGTTTAAAGTATCTTTGGCATCTTTAAGTTCTGTGACATATGTGCTTATTCTACCCTCCTGTATTTTGCATCGAATACTGATTTTGTAATGCAAAATTTGCAGGAGTTAGTGAGTGAGCTGCCAGAACTCTTTGCCCATCTGCAGATAGGAAGAACTGGGAAGCAGGTCCCTGTATTTCTCTCACGGTTTATAAAGTTCAGATGCTGGTTGATGGGCAGCTGCAGGAGAATTTTCATTTGAAGCAGAGCTCTGGGAAGATGTATTTGAATCCCCAAAATGGAGACCTCAGTGTTTTAACCATAGAGGAATCTCAGTGATTGCAGTCAGTTAAATGTTGCAGTGCATGCCTGGGATCTGGCAGAAATATTTACCATTAAAATAAATAGAAATAATTAATGATACCTGTCTTGTAATAACAGTAATATAGAATAGTAACATTAAGTTGTATTTTATTGTTGTAATTCTATTCTACTTTTATGCCAAGATCACTTTTGTCAATAAGATAATTTGTGTATGAAAATATCATTTGCAGTCCTTTCAACTAAATTCAAGGGGGGTAAGTACAGACACCTTTAAAAAATTAAAAATGCGTTTGTGATATAGAGATACGAGGTGTAGGGAATACAGGGTAAACTGTTACCCACAGACACTCACACTTTACTTCATGGTTGAGACAGCCAACAGCACTGCAGGTAAGTGAGAAATAAATCGGTAACTTTTGCCAGGTGGATTCCTGGCTATTAGAAACTGGACTGAAACTACTTAATTCTGTGGAGCATGGCAAACTAGTTGGTCACTGAATAACAGAATATTGTTCTTTGAATTATTAACTCTTCGTTAACATTACAGTGTTTTATAAATTTCTGCTCCTTTCTAGTTTTACCTCTTAGCTGGTGTGGGTAAGTGAGGTGTTCTTTTGAGGACTGTTTTTTTGTAGTCATTTAGTCTTTTGAACATTTCCAAATGTACTTCTTCCCACGAGCTATTGGAGACCCATGATTTATGGGTTATAATGTTCTCCAGGTCAGCATCACTGTCATAGGGCCTAAAGACAGGACTGTGATCTGTATCAGCTGCATTAACTTTCCATTAACTTTCCGTGACTAGAACGCGTCTTTGATTATTCTGCATTATTCCTTTGTGCAAAATAAGGTCGTTCTCTGTGTAGTTTAGTTTTAACAGAACCAGACTGTCACTGACCATCAGCTTTTGCATGCACAGACTCTCTCCTTCCTGGCAAGGCTTTAGGCCCAGATCCACAAAAGGATTAGATGCCTTAAGTGGGACTTAAGTGGGATTTAGGCATTGAAAGCCCAAACTGAGATCCTCAATATCCCCACTGAACTGCCACCTAACCTTAGAAGTTGCCTAACCTGTGTGAGTGCCTACGTTTTCAATATCCAGCTTTCCCAGGTGGCCAAAGATATGCTTTGGATGTTCTCAAGCACTTCCATCCTGACAAGGTTGAGCCTCTCTGCTCCCATCTTTCCCCTCACATCCCAGCGGACTTCAGAAAGTGCAAACTCTTCTTGCAAAATGGTGGATTTCTGTGTGTGATGTCTGTCTCCAGCTGTGTCCTTGAAGGAAAGGACCCTCCAGTAGGTTTCTTTCAGGAGCAGCCTGGGAACCTTGAAAAAGGTATTGAAACTAAAAAGATTGAGTATCACCGATTAAAAATGCAGGTCCTAGAGGAGAAGTGGGGCTACAGATGAGTGTGGCCTTGGCCTTCTCCTGCTGGCAGCACTGGATCATTCTTGCTCGGCGATGGCTGCTCCTGAGTTGGCTGGCACTGTGCGAGGCACGGGAGTGACTAGCAGGGCTGAGGGCTCCGTGGCACGGGCACAGCACCTGAAAGTTGGCTACTGGGGTGTGAAGTCAGCATTGCTCCCAGAGGTTTTCTTGGAGAATCCAGGCCCTGGTGTTTCGTAACAGCAGTATTTGGAGGAAGAGCTCTTTTCTGCAAGAAGTCACTTAGGGTTTCACCTGAGTGTGATACATGGTGGGTGTTTTGTTTTTTGAAAGCCAGACTTATTGGGGTGTTCCATGTGCACACCCAGAAGTAATAACCACTTTTTTTAGGGCTTCAGTCTCAAGCGTTTTTGGAGCTGTGGCAGGATTGATAGCTGTCTCGCTCTGTGGAGGCCAAAGCAAATGTCTTGTTAGTAGCAGAGTAAGTGGTCCTGTGCCATCACTTATTTCTCAGCTGTACTCGTGACATTTCATGTGTTCTCAGCCATGTCTGTTGTTTGTTTAAATGCTGCTCAGTTCCTTGATTTATCAGTTTTCTGTAGACTTTTGTTCGAGTAGTCCCAAATGCTATCCTATTTCAAATAGATGCATTCTTATCAGCAAATAGTCTTTCATCAATAGCTTTAACTCTTTCACTTAACTCTGCATGTGTCCACTTCGACCTTCTCTTTTTCAAAATACGATTTTTTTTTTTTTTTAATGGGGACAGTATTTAGGAAATCTCTTAGAATTTCTCCTGAATCGTTATGTCTTTTTGTGCCAAAGTACCTTTTATCCACATTACTAGATAAGAATATTTTTCTTTTTCTCTCTCTTTTTTTTTTTTCCTGAGAGAGAGAACTCTTCTTGGGGAATCCCTAGTTTTTTTAGTTTGTCAAAGATAGCCAGACTGCATGCAATCTTAATATTATTTCTTGCTGCTTTTGATTTATGGACCTGTGTATAGTCCTGTAAACAGCAATACAGAACGTAGAACATATTTGTATAGAGGTATAGCCTAGAAAATATAAAAGCACGAAAGAGATATATTTGTAAAATTCAAAACTGCAATCATGAAAAGCCGATATACAATGAATAAACTTAACATGTAATGACAAGTACAGTGTGTGTTCCTTAAAAAGCCTAGAAGTGTTTATGCAGAGGTAGGTAAAATTTGTAGGACTGTCTATGATAATGACACCTTAATAGCTAAGGATATTATTCATGTATTTTTAAAACTGATACAGGGAGATCTGTTATTTTAATGGAGTGTATATGTTATAAATTAACCTGTAACTTTCAATCCTCTCACTTTGTGTTTTCAGAATAGCATGCTTGGATTGTTATACATTTACTTTGGCATTTTGGTGCACACAAACATTGTGAGCATTAGTTCATCATACATCACGAACATATGACTATTGTATGGAACCAATTTTAGGTATAGGAAGTTCAGCAAGTATTGTGCCTTGGTGGTTGCCAGATCACTTGCGTGCTTGCTAAATCCTATGCACAGTGCTTCCGTTTGCTGGGTTACTCATTGAGCTTTTAATAGTCAACTTAATTTTAGTTAAGGTTCAGTTTAGTAACTCTTGCAATTAGTGGAAAATATTGCCAGCATTCATCTGGTAAACCATATTACTTCTGAAAGGCACACACGAGGTATGTGTGGAGGTAAGATAACAGATCAATTCTGGTGGATCCCATCGTGACTGGCTTTTAAGGGTAAATTACAGAACATTGTAAGCATTGGGGGTAACCTTGCAGAAAATGGAATCTCGAGTTTGCTTGCAGGAGGAAGTTTGGTCTCCCTTGCTCACCATTGCTTCCCAGTACCCACAGCGGCTCTATGTGTGGAGTCCCTGGCTGCCTGTCAGGCTGTGGGCTTCACATCAGTGCCGGTGAGGTGCTGCTCCTGAGATGGGCTTGGAGGCCTCAGAAAAGTGAGGGTTCCTATTTTCAGGGTAAGCTTTTGGGCCCCATCTTGCTTATTTGCTTTGCCTCTCTGGAAACAACTGAGGTATGGGAGGTAAGTCTGCTGCTTGACTCAGAATTATCAGGCAGTTTTATGGGTTGTTTTATGGGTACAGGTAAAGGACTCCAGGTGAGATTTTTTTGCCCTCATATAAAATGGAGATATGATTTCAGCCAGCCTGTTAGTGTCCTGAGAAATGAAAAACTGGGGACAATAATCGTAACTAAGGAATAGCTTGGAAATAAAGGCAAAGGCACAACAACCAAATGCAGCAAGAGAGTGTTTTTTCTTTTTTGCCAAATGAATAGGTTAAAATGGATGCCTCTGTCTGATGTTACTGGAAAATAAAAGCCATATGTTCCCAGAGGATGGACACTACAGGGACAGTTAGAGCAGTGTCGTGCCCTGTCAGTGGTGCTCATGTCTGATCTGGGATTTCTCAGATCCATAAATACCCAAAATGCATGTCTCTGACAAAATAAGTATAACAGAGGAGGCACAAGGGCATATGCTGTCTTTATCATAATTGTGTCTCTTGCTCAGAAGTAAATGCCAGTTACTGCTGAGTGGAGTGAAATTCAGGAGTGCATGTCCCGATCCAGTCTATTGGGCTACAAGCCACTGTCTTGGACCTGTCTTGTGTGTGCAGGGTCCTATCCCAGTGGGAAATACACTGGTTTAAATAAAGGTAGTAATTTTTTTTTTCCTTAGAAATGTAGTGTAGAGAAGTGGAGACTGTAAATAGGCCCCTGTTGAGTTGGGTGAAGAACAGACAGCGGAGAACTCTGATTTGTAGAAGGATGTAGGTAAGTGAAGATCTTTGCATATGAAATCACTCCCCAGCTGTATGGAAAAGCATACAAGATAATGTCTTGGCTTCGCTGAGATCAGTGGGAATCAGTCTGGATATCATTGTAGGTTCCTGCATATTCGGGTGCTGCTCTTGCCAGTGACAGAAACCCCAGCAGAATCCTCGCTGTTGCGTTAGGTTTGATCTTTACAGGAGAGGTATCACTGCTGGTAATATTGTGGAATAAAAAAATACTGCCAAAGACAGGGGGTTTAAAGCTTTCTATTTTATATTTTGACCCTGTTATTCTGAGTGATACCAGTATAGAAATTGAAACATCCATGGGGCTTTTTGCAAAGTAGAGCAAGAATGTTGTTGGTTTCCCCATTTTTTTTCCAGTTACAGGAAACTGAGGATCAAGATTTTGGATGCTAATCATAAGAGGCCTTGAAAAAGGAAAAAATAGCAATACCTACCTTAGAAGAATATTTGTTTGTTTCTAAAGTTATGTGAACTCCTTGGCAGAAAGCAGCCATAAGAAATTTCAGGCAGTCATACCTCGGTAACAGAAGTCTGTATTTAGGCTTCTGTTAGTCTCCTTTATTTATAACAAAACCTTTGAATATCATTTCCAAGATGTTCAGCTATCAGAAACGAAGCGATAATGAGGACAGAGGGTAGGTCATGAGTCTGCAAATAAGTCTGAGGAGATGGTGAGCTTAACCTACCAGGTGAAAGAAAAGTCAGTATAGCAACTGCATGAACACTTCAAAGCATGCACCTAGTTTGCTGCACTAACTTAATTATCCCTGCTATAGATATGTTTGACAAACATATCTATAACCCAGATCCTGTTACTTCTCAGTGGGAAATATCAGAAGGCTTCTGTTTGGTTGCCAGTTGACTGAATCCTTCCTTCTACTTTCTTGCGCTAGTCTTTTCAAGGACTTCGCCTGTCTTGCTCATCTGATTAACAGAAACTTAACTCTTTCTGTTTAATGGTGGAAAATACCGTGAGATGGAGAATGATGCAGACCGATGGGATGGGTGTAAAATGATTTTTAAGCAAGTCTGACAAGGATTTAATCCTATTTTAATAAAATACTGCCTGAACCAACCAAAAATAAGCTTTTATCACTCGTGCTGAATAAACCGTATTCTGGTGTCAGCACTATTTCTCAGCAAGCATCTTGCTTCCTCTGTGTAATAGTACAGCGTGTTTTTGAGCATCCCAGTGTTGTCAACTTTCTCCACAAACAGCGTGATGTGAAATGTGAAGAGACATGAGTACCCCAGCTCTTCCATCACACAGAAACGCAAGCCGGTGCCCTGTTCTTTGACACTAAAACGTGGCCTGCTGTTGGCAAGCTGTGGGATTTAATAGGCAAAGACCGTGGGGAACTTTTCAGCTTTTTAGTCTTTCTGCTTCTGTAAAGTCTGTTACGCAGGGAGCTACAGTTTTTAAACGTGGTCATTTTTAATTCTTGTCCCTGGAGTCTGGCTGACAGATTGGGAGTGCGGAGGATGGGAGTGGGCTGAAAAGACAAGCTGAAAACACAGGATGTATACATACATTAAAATGGAGCAAAACAAAAATAAACTAACTTAGGTGAACACAGATGGGATCTGTTTCAGGGCCACTCTTAACACCTGTTTTAGATGGCCTGTGGTGAAAATCATTAGCTTAAAAAGATGCTATTTATGTCTTCCCTGAACTGAGTTTACACAAACACCAACAGTTCTATCTGGAGGGAATGGAGATCAAATTTTGGTAGATTTTTTTCCTTTCCTTGGGCTTTTTTTTTTTTTGGTTGTTGTTGGTCTGAACAATACTATTTTCATTGCAAACCTTAAAAAACCCCAGCCAAATATAAAAACTTCGACAAGTGTTTGTTTTCATACGCTTTTTATATTAGCTACAGCCCCTGTTCAGAAGCCCATAGGCACTGATGTATGCAAAATATAATTTGTTCAACAAATACTGAAAAATCATCAATGTAGTTTCATAGGCGTAAATCTGAAATCTATCCTTGGCCTTTTGAGGTGTTACTGTGGATTCCCATTTTTGTAGCAAAGACCAGAACTTGTTGACAGAAGCTTTCTGATTTGAGAGTGCAGGTGAACATGGGAATGTTTTATCGGCTCACTGTGCTCTCCATGCTGATTTTGACAGGTCGTGCTGAAAGTAAGACTTCGAGCTTTCCAAATATTTCTGCTCCATGTTGGCATTTGAATTTGTTATGAAACACTTTTTCTGTGATAATTTCTGCAAGCTTGTCTCTTTTGGAGGAAAGCGTTGACTTTTCCCTATTTCTGCCAAACTCTTCATGGTTTCATGGTTTTATCTTTGTTCCTTCTATCTTTTTTTTTTTTTTTTTTTAAATGATTGTTAAACCTACTTTTTCCTTTAATCGGGGTTTTGGGAAGAGGCATTTATAGTTTGATTATTGACCACATTCCTACTGTAACTGCAAGGAGGACTGCATCTTGCATGAAGTATTACTTGCACATGTAGTATCAGAGTAACATAGGTGCATGGTAAGCTGTTACTTTTATACACAGGATGTCTGAAACAATGTATTAAAAGCAATCAGTGCGTAGAAAATTAAGGAAAAACTATTCCTTTAATGCACATATGCATCTTACCATACCAGCTGCAAGAGAATTGTGCTCATACTTGGAAGTAGTGATGCAGTCTAATGGAAAGAGCAAGTCCCTGGGAGTAGCTTGCATTCTGGCTTTTCCCTATCTGCACACCTTTGTAAAGTATTTTGAGATTTTTGGATGATAGAAAGAGCTAAATATTATTTAAGCCTGCTTAGTTAGTCAGTAGGCTTTAGTCTGATTTTTTTTGGTTTGTGTGTACATTAATAGAGTGTGAAAGTGCCAGGAGAGTCTTTTGTTCTTTCATACTGCGCTTTCCTTTGGCCTCTCCTTTTCTGGCTTAATCACGTTTTATTGGGTGGTAAAGAATACAGTAGCTGCTTGTGCAATGAGGAGGTGCATAAATAGCAAACATATTGAACCATGAACAAGAACTGGTTTTTTGGATGCCTGTGACAGAGCAATGATCCTCTTGGTGTGTTACTGTGGGGAAGTGACAGGTGCATGCTGTCCCGTGATTGTGCATGTAGCTGGTACTCCTTCAGTGTCCAGCAATATGCTCCCTATCCTATTTTGCTAAAAGGCCGCTTATCTAAACAGTGACAGGAGATCAAAGAGTTGCCTCAGAGCCCCATCGATGACAGATCTGTATTTATGGCTTTAATAGTATATGTGCAGCTCAAAATCATAGCATCTAGGACAGGACTTCTGAACTTCCACCATTACAGATGGACCTTTCCTGCTGTGCAATGTCATGGCTGCAGCAGACCCCTCTTCTCTGCTGGACTGTGCAGAGAAGACCTGTACAGCAGCTCAGGCAGCATGGGCTGCCCAAATACTCAGTTTGCCCTTCCCTCTGGGATGAGGGCTGCAGGCTGGATTTTTCCATATCGGTATGTAATAGCTCACTTAGTACAAGAAACATGCAATGTAGCTGGAGAACCTTGCTCTGAATAATCATCTGTAACTGCAAGTGAAGATTTCTAAAAGCAGATCACTAATCTGGAAAAATTGTATGTATTGTGTTAAAGGAAGTCTCTGAGCCACAAATAGATGGATGTTGGGAAGAGTAGTCTGGGGAATTGTCACTATACGCCTGCTCCATGACCTTCACAAACAGCATCTGCTGTTTGCCCCTGGCCCGAACAAGCCCACAGCCTCAGTGGCCCTTTGGTTTCACCTTCTGGGGCTGTTCTAGGTGCAGCAGGGCACAGACGACTGTGAATGTATCTGTGTGTGTATGTGCAGGGATGGCTGCGTGGACATTCACTGGGGAGTACACAGCAGTGGGCACATAACTGCATCACATCATAATCCCTTTTCTGATACTTCATCTTATTTTTTTTCTGGCTGTGTATGAAAATGCTCTTGACTACTTTGTGCTTTGAAGACCAGCATATTCAACAAGCTCATTTACCCTTTGTTCTTTGTGTGTCCTCTGTAGTGAGAACCTAAACTCCTGCAATTCTAGCCCTGTGTTTGCAATTCAGTGTGTATGGTTACCAGAATGCCATGGATTTATTATATTATTCTTATTATTGTTATTATTTTTGTTATTCTTGGTTAAGAAGCTGTAAAAATAAGGCCAGGCTGTGAAAAAAAGAGATGATCTAAAACCGATGCTAAATAAATAGTCTCTTACCACACCAGAAATGGAGACGGGACCCTTGCAGCAGTTTTTAAAGTCATACAGAGGGGGGATGACACTTCCCTTCAGTGTGGAATGTGAATGTTGCCTTTGTGAATGGCAGAATATGATGTTATCCTGTGGCACAGTGATTTCACCTGCTCATTTTTAAGGGACTGTCCCGCCTGTGAAGCCTAGGAGCTTCTGTAAAATATTATTTAGTTAATTCAAACCCATAATTGTCTCCAAGATATCCTTGTCTAGAGTTTCTATAAAGTCTATAGAGGCTTGATGCATGATGAATTTTTTTTTATCAAGCACCTGCTTTCTTTGCCCAGCTCAGTTATGCAGCAAGGTTGTTTTTACAGTATTAAGAAGTGAGCAATATATTCCATATGCCACCAAGCTTTGTAAAGAATCCTGCTGATGACAATTTCACAGCTGCTGAGAAATAGGCCAAGCCTTCCCTATAAAGTGACAGAAAGGAAAAGAATATCTATTCCATTCGCAGTGGCCATGCATCCTCCCCAACTTTTTCCCTCTTGAAGGAAAATGTTAGCCCTTCCGATCTATGGAACAACAGATGGTGGCAGAAACCGATTTCTACTGCAAAGCCATTTGGTCAGGAAGTATCAAAAAATGTTTTGGAATTGTGAAAATGAATTCTTGGCTGCAGGGCTACCAGCAGCCTACTAGAAATGAGACATGAAGCAACTGCTTAACAAACCCAAGAGCCTGCTTGGCCCTGAGAGAAATGGCTTTGGTCAAACATTTTGGAAATGAAGAACTTTGTATATGTAGGGTCTGGACTTCAGAAGCATTCTGTGGATTATGGATGTTATACGGATTAGGTTCTTAATTTCTGGTCACTGGTAGCTTGACCAACTACCAAGAAAGTAGCCTTCAAAGTATGCAGAATGACCTCCAGCTGAGGCAAGCTTAATATAGCTCCTCCTGGCCTAGTCAGGTGGAACCTTCCCTTTTGGCTCAGCCGATTTGCTGCCCACAGACCATGAAAGTCTCAGGGATCTGGTAACATACAGGGACACAAAATTAATGCAGAAACAGCACAGGCCACTGTACTCATGGGTTGCGTTTAGTAGGTTGTGTGTGTCTGCAAGTTGCTGGATGCAGCAGGTTCCTTTGGCGATTCCTGTACCTGACCAAATGTGTCTCCTTGGAGAGCAGTTTGAGAATTTGTTTCTTTTTTGGAAGTGCACCATAGTTGTCTGTCTGTGCCATTAACTCTCTGAAATAAATAGTAACATGGTTTTTTCCCTCAGAATTTCCGTTGTGAGTCTTAGCCACTCCTATAGAAAATGGCTTGAGAGAACTCCCCATACATGTGGAACAAGAATGATAGTGGCTGAGCCATCTTGTTTTATCTATTCTGTTATAAACGTATACCAAATTGTACGGTAATGTCATGTCACCAGAAACACAGAGCAGATGGAAGTATCTTTCCACATATTTGTTTCTCTCCTTCTGTCAAGCCTGCTAGCCTCTGGCAAGGGATGCAAGCCTC
Organism: Pachycephala philippinensis; assembly: GCA_013397055.1. Classification (NCBI taxonomy): domain Eukaryota; kingdom Metazoa; phylum Chordata; class Aves; order Passeriformes; genus Pachycephala; species Pachycephala philippinensis. The sequence continues at coordinate 256,687 of VWZT01012338.1, read as the reverse complement.
GGCGAGGAGAACGTTACCAATAATGTTCAAGTGACCATCTGATTTAAATATACTATCATTGGCCAATATAATTAGCCTGCACCAACAACTGTTTGGAGTAGCCAGTTCTATTTCTTTTGTCTGTATAAGATAAATTAAGCCAGGTAGTGTTGTTCCAGGTTGAGGAGACCTTGGGGAATTAAACCTTGAGGAAGTAGATATTCAGCTTTGATAAGGATCCTTTCAAGGCCCCAATATTCGGTCCTTTGGAGACTAATCCTAATAAAGCAAGTGCCAGGTCTCTGAACTGTTATTACAGAAAAGTGACACCCCCGAACATGGGTTGCAAACTGGATGTGTTAGCTACCAAAAATGTGGTTTGCAAAGCGCCAGCAAAATCCTGACAAATAAAATAACTACAGTTGTGCCGTAAGCATCTGAAAAGCAGATACCCTCCGTATTTCTGTTTGTGGTGAGTGGTATTTGACTTGATGAGAGCACAGTTCTCAGATAGAAAACACGTGAAGCTGAAGTCAAAAGGGAGTCAGTGTAATCATTAACTGACTCACCTTCTAGATGTGACAAGTAATGAACCATTCTAAACTTGCCTGGAGCTTTCTTTGGGACAATACCCACAGGGGAAACCCTCTTACGCTCAAGTGAAGCGTTATCAAATGGGCCCTCTATTTTCCCCAAATGCCAGCTCTTTTCTGTCTTGTCTCTAACCACCTGAGGACATATAACTGCTGATCTCAGCATCCCAGCCAACATTTGCATCTCAGGGCTTGAGTACAGGATAGTAAAATCCCCAACACAGCCGTTTTTATAAAAATTGCATATGCTTTTTGTTTGTTTATTTTTTTCTTACTAGCCTGCTCCCACAATGGGGAAACATTTTATCTGCCCGTGCTGGGATTTTCACGTTAGCAAACCTCTTTAACCAGCATTTGGCTCTTTCCACTTTCTTACTTTGATTTGGATGACTGCCTGAAGCACCTGCTAATGGCCTGAAGCGTTGGAACCGAAATTTGCAGTTTGTGTCTCGATCACTCTGTTTTGTTACCTTGCCTTCTGGAGCACCTGCTCCGTGGTCTGGGCTCAAGAGCCTGCTTTCTACCTGCTGACAGCAGCACTCCTCACAACTCTGCCTCTTCTCTGCTTTGTCCTGCACTTTGTCCTGCTCTCCGTAGCCCCTGCTTCGGCTTTGCCCAGGTCTTCAAGGTAACATCTATGCATGTTCTAGGGCTGCAGGGAAGAATGGTATTCCCCCTGGTATTTAGGAACAAAGGCAATGCCAAAGTAAATGGATGATTGTGGTCATCCTAAAAGCAGAATTTTTTAGTTTTTAAAAATAGGTTTTCTAGGGAAATTGTGAGCTAGGCCAGCTGGCTGAAATCAGCTTGCAGGTCAGCAGAGGTTAGAAGCCACATAGGAATTCAGTGTTCAGGAAACACAGGAAACAGCATGGCCACTTAACAGAGAGAGACCAAAAGAAACTCAAAAGACCTGAGGAACACTCCTCCCTTTCTCCTGCTCCTGCTGCCTTTTGAGGATCTGCATGCTTTTCCATGAGGTTGCTCCTTATGCCTAAACATAGGGAAGGCTGTAAGAAGTAGCTGTTTAGGCTGTGTTTCATGAGAAAATCCTCCTCCCTATCAAGGGGCAATCCTAATGGAGGATTTCAGAGGTAACAGCTTCCAACAGGGAATTTTCTTTCCATTCTGCCTTGGGAAGCATTAGTTTTTTTCCCAGAGTCTTGGTGTGTGCCAAGGGTACTGTTTATATGGACCGTCCCTTTCCAAAAAGATGGTTTTGTTTCTGTGTTGGAAGGATGCTGTTAGCAGCAACAGAAGAACCCACGTATTGGCTTTCCCGCTGGTCCCCTTGCTGACAGGGTCATCCTCTTCCCCAGTGAGCTGTATTCCTTAATACAGCCCCCCACCCACCTTCCACATTGGTGCCGTGTGGGGTTTTCCTCAGGAACCATCTCCCTGAGTGCCTGGGCTGCAGACTGGGGCCTGTCCACACCAGGGACATCTGCTCTTGCAGAACTGGGCAGGGCAAGGATTGATTTTTTTTTTTTTTTTTTTCCCCTTCCCCTTCTTGCTTTCCTTTGGTTGCCTCAAAATAACCCTAATTAATTTTGTGGAGAGTTTAGTGTGCTCCCATCATGGGATTGCTCTTTGTGCGGATCTCTTGCATGCTATATTTAGGTATGGTTTTTGGAACACCATGTGACCCGAATCAGATAACTTCTGAACTACTAATCACGTCTTTGACACTGACTCCCTCCGAGGCTTTGGGGCATTTTACGGTTGTTTTCTTATATACAGAATGAAAACAGATATACTCATCTGCCTTGTAAGAGCTTCTGCCAGGTTTAACAAATATTTAAGACATTGGTTCAAATTAAATTTGATTTTATTGCTTCTACTGTAATCTTAGTTTTATTGTTTCTTAGATGTTTAACTTTCAAAAATTATTTGTTACCATCTTCATTTTTCTTAATGGATGCCCCTATTTCACCATTTTAAAAGAAAGAAACAAGTTTCTTCGGTGTTGTAGATGAAAATAGGGCAGAAAGAAAAAAGCTAAATGCCCTCATTTCCTGCCCCACACAAATTTTCTTCCTATGTTTACTAGTTGATCGATCCATGGAGATGAAAAGCCCACAACATTGACCTGAACTATTTCCCTTTTTGCTAGCTACATCCCTTTTTTAACATGGGAAATTAGTTATCTGCTTGGTTTTTTCCTGATTTTTCGAGTTATGCAGCCTGACTTGTATCCTGTCCTCTTGCACTGCTCGAGGCCACTCTGGCCCTGGAGGAAGCTGAGCTCCCTTTGGCTCCACGTGCAGCATGGCTGAGGTTTGGAGCCTGTGGTCCATTTCAAGGCGTCATCTCTTTGTTGCTCATGTCCATAATTGCTGCTTTCTGTGTCTTGGATACTTCTGCAGGGAGCTGGAGTACTGGCAGTTCTTCTGGCTTCACCTTTTTTTGTCCTGACCCCTTAAGACCTTTTCACAGGCAAATGGATCAAAAAACCTGTTTGGCCTTTGAGTGGTAGGAAAGGAGCTCAGTTTGACCAGGTAGCTAGTCAGATAAAGAAGAGGAGAAATTATGGCAATACTTCTCATCCTTTAGGAAGTAGTGAACAGAGAGGAAGAGAATCCTGCCTTATTTAAGTCAAATTTATTGTCTAATGATAAATAGTAGCTCCCCCCCCTTTTTTTTAATTCCTTCAGAATTAAATCCTCTGCCCAAGTGCTTATTCTTTCCCTCCTACAATAGCAGTAAAAAGCAAAATAATACATAAACCAAAAAATCAGCTTTGAGAGAAAGGCTGATAATGAAATATCTGCCAAAGACTCTGCAATATGTGTCTGTCAGAGAAAAAAAGCAAACATTCTTATATTTGAATCTCTGAAATGTAACTGCACCAGACTAGTTGGGGAAAATTTGTTTGAAGATATATTACGTTCCACGATCAAATGGAAAAAATGGCACCTGTCATCATATTTAGAAAACAGCTGGGTAACATGGCGAAGTGCCATAGTCTCTTTTCACATGGCCTTTATGCTGAAACCATCCAAGCTCCATTCTCAGCAACTGGAGAAACCCTGTGCCTTTAAATGGTTACAGAAACATCTACTTAGGGGCCAGCTCTTATTGCAGCAAAGCCTGCTTCTGATGCTTCTAATTAGCAGTTAATGGATTATACTTTACTTTTATAACCAACCCAGCAGGCACTCTTCTATAGTATTTTCCAGCTATTTTTGGTAGAAGATATATGCAATTGCGCTGCTCTTCATGCTTTCATTTTGAGCATGCAGAAAATATTAGAAATAAAGCACTATTTGAGATTATTTTACCGCTCAAATGCTTAATTTAAGTCTGATTATGCATTTCCTAAATGTATTTTCTTTCATCTAATATCTTAGAAAAACTGTAATGGGTTAATTGCCCTATCTGATCTAGACTTTGATGCAGAATCTCCTAAATACATACTTATTGTTAATTAAAATATTTATATACCCGGTGAAAAGCCTGGGTTTTTTAGACTTTCAAACAGAGCTCCAATATATATTCATTTAGGAAAAAATGTTTTTCTAGGTGAATCCAGTACAGGTACAATCCAGGAGTTTAGATGGGCTTGTAGAAACTGATGATTTTTGTCCTTGCTTTAAATTAAAATAGCAATGAGGTTAGTAGCATTAAAGATTTGCAAAGCTACGTGTGTGTGTGTGTGTGCACATGCATGTGAGGGTATATATGTGTATATATTGTATATACACAATATCCATAGGATGTATACAAACTTGGGCATGTGAATATATCTATGTGTTTAATAAAGAAGCAAATTTTCATAGGTTTTAGTTGGAAGTTTATACTTATTCCCTCTCAGGGAATTAATTTTGGTGCCAGTTTCTAACAGGAAACCTAATTCACTGAGACTCTCTTGGAACCTGCTCTGTTCACTCAGGCCACACTTCCAGTAGGACAAGGTCTAACGTTGATTAAACTGGAACAGGAGAGGGAGCTCTCACAGCACCAGCCAGGAAAGGGGAGGATGAGGTACCCAAGCCTAGGAAATGAGGGGCAGAAGAGGGGTAGAGGCCACCAGCTGCAGGTGAGATGCACCATCACTCTGTTCCTAATTACTGTGGTCCCTTCACCAAAGTGGCTTCTCCATCCCTTACTTATGTCACAAGATAAGAGATAAGCTCAGTTAGTTAGTTATGTTAGTTGATGAGAAGCTCCATAAAACCCATCAATGTGCTCTTGCATCCCAGAAAGCTGACGGTATCCTGGGCTACAGGAGAAGCAGTGTGGCCAGCAGGTTGAGGGAGGGAATTCTCCCCCTCTGCTCTGCCCTGGTGGGACCCCACCTGGAGTGCTGTGTCCAGCTGTGGAGTCCCCAGCACAGGCAGAATGTAGACCCATTGGACTGAGTCTGGAGGAGGCCACAAAGATGCTCAGAGGGCTGGAGTGCTTCTCCTGTGCAGACAGGCTGAGAAAATCGGGCTTGGTCAGCCTGGAGAAGAGAAGGCCCTGAGGAGATTTTATAGTCTCCAGTACCTGAAGGTGGCCCGTGAGAGGGAATGGGGACACACTTTTTAGCAGGGTATGATGACAGGACAAGGGAAAATGGCTTTGAACGGACAGAAGGCAGGTTTAGATGAGATATTAGGGAAAAATTCTTTACTGTGAGGGTGGTGAGACACTGGAACAGGTTGCCGAGAGAAACTGGATGCATAAGCCCTGGCAGTATTCAAGGCCGGGTTGGATTGTGCTTAGAGCAACCTGGTCTAGTGGAAGCTGTCCCTGCCCATTGGAGTGGGGTTAGAGCTAGATGATCATTCCAACCCAAGCCGTTCCATTATTTTATGGTATTACGATGTGCAGCAAAGGAAATGCCACCTGCAAGACCCCTGCTTTGAAAGCATTGCTCTTGCCGGGTGCAAGACTGGACAGCACTAAACTGATGTGGTCATGTTTGTTGAAGGCAGCGAATTTCAAAAGGCTCTCCAGAAAAAAATCATTTTTACGCTATTATTTTTACAGAGCACAGGCTAAAAGAGAAAGGAAGGGAAGGAAAAGGAACAGTTGGATGATGGTTATTATGTGAAATAGCTCCCTGACTGTGATGAGACAGGGGCAACTTTCTGTCCTGGTTCTTGAGGAGGATGGGTTTGGGCTTTTCCTCTGTCATGTAACATCCCACTGGAGTAGGAGGAGGAGGCTGGCTGTGCAGGGAACGGAGAGCTGTTGTTTCCCTGCCCCTTGCAGCCCCTACCTGTGCTGTAGGTGGGAAACAGAGGGATATCTGCTGGGCAGGGCCAGTCCCACCTTGTTCCTGGAGCAGGTCCTCACTGTTTAATCCACCTCCCTTTCCATTTTTTTCAGGACAGTGCAGCAGAAGACAACCCCTTTCTTGAATCAAGGCCATAGTTGAGCCTCTCTGCAGTTGTTTCATGTTTGCTGACTTGTAATCAACTGGAGCTATTCTGACATGCTCAAACATGCTGTTATATTTCCTTCAAGAAATAATGAGATTAATTAATCTTTTTTCCTTTCCCCTTAAGAGAGCTGCCTCTCCCTTAGCTCTGCTTTCTCCCTAAACTTCTGCAAAGGTAAAGTCCATCTTTGTGCCTGCCCTATCTCATCATAGTGCGTTGTAAATGGTGTATGAGGGCTGCAGGATTTGCCTTTTCTCAGCCTCTGTCTGAAGTGTTGGTCGAAGCATGTGGCTCCTTAGAGCTGCTTTTCTGACCCCCACATCAGAGCAGCGAAGGCAAGGCTGAGACATCTCAAGTTCAGTGACAGAATCCCGAGATCTCCATCAGCCAGAGCTCTGGGATTGCCCTTCCGAGTTTCGTCTCTCAGCAGGTTTGTGCCAGGCAAGCCAAGCTTTGCAGTAGTTGGGGTAATTGAGGAGAACTTCATCCAGAAGAGTAAGGCTCCCTCAAGCAGAGTTTGGTTTGAGTTCTCAGAAGGTCAGCGTGGGAAGCTCCCCATAAAAGCTGAACTTTGATGTTGTCAGCCAAGACAGATTCAGAAGATTTGGGAACATTTTTTTTCCTTCTTTATAATTATGTGAAACGCGGGAGACCTGTGAATAGGGTATTTTTAGATTGTACTTTCAAATATACAGTATCATAGTATGACAGCAAATTAAAATTCTTATCAAATCCTTTTTTTTAAGAAATGTAATGTAACTCATAGTGGAAAGTTCGATGAAGAGCAGTGTGCTGCTTGGCACAGGAATTCTGCTCTTGTTACTAAATGAAACATCACTGGTTGCTCTCATTTAGATGAACACTTTTGGAAGTTCTTTTTTTTAAGGGTAGCGGATTGGACTTCTAATTTTAACTCCTATGGTTTATAATTAGAAACATTTCCAAACTTGTTTACAAACACCTGCACTTGACAGTATGTGTCTGCAATTTTAGAAGGACTCACTTGTCACTTCCAATGGGGGTTGAGAGGGCATCTGAGTTCTTTGTGTTTGTACAGTTAGTTTTGGGACACTGGAACAAAAGTGCATTTTTTAAAATAAGGGCATGAGAATGTGATGTTTTGTGAGGGGGTTGCATGCACCTAATCAGCAAACAGGTCATATTGAGTAATTGTGGATTATTTCAAAGTCGGGAGGATTGTTAGTTAGTGGTCATTTGGAGCAAGATCTGAACTGGCACCCAAAGGAGAAATTCCAAGAACTAATTTTAGCAGTTGAGCCTCTCAATTGGAAAAGATGCTTTACAGGTTTTCTGTTTTTATCTGTGCTTAAGACATATTACTTTCTTGCCAGCTGTCTTTAAGATGTTATTCAGAAAGAGTTTTAAATGACCTTTGAATAAATGATTGCATTGTTATTTCATATGAATTTGGAAATGAGTTGCTGAGTGTACAGTGACTGGTGGAGCATGGTTCCCCTTGCTCCTGAGTGGGATGTGTGTGTTAAACAAGTCTGTATGCAACTTGTTAGCAGTGTGGTAAATATCATACTATGTTACTCATTGGTCAAGTGTATAATCACATCAGAAGTAATCAAAATACTTTACAAAAAAAAAAAATCCTTTGGCTCCTCGGTATGCACTTTACATCTGACTTTTAGCTACATCACATAGGTTAACAATGTTGCTTATCAATTTCCAGTGTAATGGGAAAGATTATTGTTGCTAAAAATTGATGCTGTGTGGGAGGGTGTCAGGAAGATCCCTCCAAATATGCTTCAAGGGTACAGCTGAACCAGAAGCACTCAAAGCAGACTTAAGCAGTAGTGGCGTAAGGTGTCCTATTGATTGCTTAATGCTCATGTTGTTCCTAATTAGTATGAAAAACTCTGGTTAATTAGACCAGCCTGTTTGGCTGTTATGCCCTCTACCAGGAACCATGGTCTTAGAGAAACTCCAATATAGAAGAGGATAAGGAGGCCGCAAAGCAGAATGTTTTTATTTTCTGCTGTTTTGGTGTCCATAAAAGCATGGACCTGGATCCATTTGGGGAATCCACATTGATGTCAAAGGATCATGTCCTCAGAGACGCTTACTCTCAATTTCACTGAGAGTGGGTATAAGTGGAATTAGGCACCTAAATACCTTTGTGTATGCTCGTTCTTTGAAGGCAAACCTGCAGTGTGCAGCCTGTGTGTTGTGCTTGACCCCTCTGCAGAGCACGCATAAACCACTCACTGGGGGGCTCCTCCAAAGCAATTGCTCATAAGTAAACAAACAGATGATTACATAAAGCTTTTGGAGTATCATGCACAGGTCTGAAGAATTAGGTTTTTCATTCTGTAAACCAGCTGTGCCTCATATCTGTGTTTCTGAATTCTTTTAAAGAAATACAGTTTTAACAAGCATTCACTTTCTGTAGCAAACAGGCTTTTAAATCCAATTTTACTTTTGAAACAAGTAGGCTAGCCAAAATTATGATGTTACTTAGATACTGCACAGCATAATTTCTTAGCAAGTATAGCTGCAATTAATAAATTGTGTTGTAACCATATTAGGCTGTTACCATGTTTGAAAATAGCTTCAAACACAGCTTAGAAGCTCCGGTGTTGTCAGGGTCCCAGTTCATCAGAGTTAGAAATACATGACATTTCAGAAATGGCTCATGATTCAAATATGACCATAGAAATTAGACTTAAGTGGAATTTAATACCGCTTCTTGCTTAACTAGAAACTTCTCTTTTTATGATGAATTCTATCTGGAAATAGCACTTTCACAACTGATGTACTGAGAGAAATGCCAGTGTTTTCAGTTTCCCTCTATTTCTGTTTGCTCGTGTCTGCTCTGTGCCCACTTTCTTAAGTGTTAATATGTAGAAATGTTTCCAAAAAGTTAGAGGAGGCTTGAAAGCAAGATCTATGCAAGTGTAGAAAGATCCAACTATTGAGCAATGCCTTGAAAATGGGCAAAAGCCTCTTTGATATCAGAAGTCTTGACTGACCATGAAGTTAGTGACAAGATTTCTCAGATGTACCTGATTAGAAAGAAAGAAAGATCTCTATGGAACATTTGTAGAGTTATCTAACCTGCATGGGCCTGACCAGTTCTTCAGTGTGAATCTTTAGGTGAAGTGGAGTATATGGTGTATGCATGAAGTGATCCGTTCTCAGGATAACCTGCCGGGCTCCTATAAGGAGACTGCATGGAAAAATTGTTTCTTTGGGTGCATTTAAAGCAATATTGTCTTCCTCAGGAAGTGGTAATTAAAGTAAATACAGGACTCATGAAAAGAAGGAAAATGGGCTTCAGAGTTCTGCTTTGGTTCTTCTCATAAAAAATAGCTCTTACTTCAGGTAAAATTGTTATTCCTCACAAAGAATCCCATGGTAAAATTGAGTATTTTGAGCCACAGCATGCATGATATACCAGAATGATTTCCGAATTTGATTCATATCCAGGTAACTGAGCATATGAAGGTATATCATATACCATCATAAACCACAAGAGAGGACTCTCGGGAAGGCAATATTTGGTTGTGGTTAGAAATCAGCTGTGGATATAAGGGGACAGCTTAGATATTGCCAGAGGGAGTTAATGTAGGTTCCCAGCCCACGAAGTCCCAGCACTGGAGTTATGGTTGCATCCCGAGGGCTGGAACACATTGCATATTCCTGAGATGCAAATCGTTTGCCTGTGTCTCCCATGGTACATAGCTGTAAACCCGTCTATAAAAGTCCATAAATAAGTGTAAAACATGCATTTTCCATAGAACTAATGATGTTAAAGAGGGACTGTGCCTATTACAATGGCCTATTGAAAATTATCTGTAACTTAAGTTTTTACTTTTATTTTTTATTCCTGGTACGTATGTTTTATGTGAGCAGCTCTTTCATATTTCTGCAGTAATTCCATGCCATAAAAATATGTGGGTTTTCTTCTTAAAGAAACTGTTATATGCCATTTGTACCTGAGCTGAAGGGTTACCCAGAGCAAATGTGTATAGGGTGTAACTGCTTCAGGATAACCTGCCTTGGTTTAGGGGAGAGTTAATGATAAATTTATTTTCGTGACCTGTCTACCAAATATTTGTACACTAATTAGGTCCTATTTTGAGGGCAGAGCATGTGAGCTTGTAAGGAACCCCTTGTACAGGATGGGAAGGGCAAGAGGATTTTTGTCCCTAGTGAGTGCAAACCCCATCTTTTTTATGTAGCATCACCTAAAATATGTGCATTATTTCTAAGTAGCATATGAATTGCTGGGCTCATATGGAGGCACTTTTTAAATTGGCTTATGGGACTAGCTGTAGCTAGCTGAGGTGTTCAAGTGTAGAGCACTGGGGAAGAAACTGAACTGAGTCAAGGCATAATCATAGTTTTAACTTTATATAATGTCTTTTGCAATATAGTAGAAAATTACCCATATAACTAGTGGCAGGACCTGTTGTATAAGTAATCCAGCCATGGTGCTGGTTGGTATCTTGCTTTTCACTTGAACCTCTCTGCGATGCAGGTCTTGGAGGAGTGAGTGCCTGGTGCAGTCTCTGCCTGACTCCTTGGTAAGTCATTCAAGTCTATCTTTCTCTACAGTCACTTTCCAAACTGATGAGCAAAAATAAGGAAATTTTTCATAGAGTGCTATAAAAGAGAGCTGCTAATCAATTTTTCTTATTATTTTATGCCCTGTGATTTTTACACCACCCCCACCAGCTGGTTAATCATGCAAAAGCTGAACACTTCATTAGCCAGAACATGTTTGCCCATGGGCATTTCTGTAGTAAATTAGTTCTTTCTATTTATACAGGTAAGTCATGGCCAAAAGTCTTTAAGGTGCCAAAGGTAAGGGTTCGAATTAATTCTTTTTCTGAGTTTTCAAAAGAACTAGGTTTAACTTTGTGTGCTGTTGATTTGAAATTACTTTTGAATTAAAGACAGTGTGGGTAAAAGAGCATTGTCAGGTTGTTTGGAAATGCATTGTGCCTTTCTGGATCTCAAATTTGGCCTTTGTAGTACAGCCTGCGTTAAAAAATACCCCAAAAAAGCCCAAAACACATGCATGCACTCACACACACATATATATATACATAACTTGTGTATGTATATGCACAGTGTCTTCATGCAGAGAGTCTGCTTCTTTGAGAGGCATGTGGCATATTGACCTGTGTTTTTTCTTTCTTACTCTGTGCCTTTTACACTATTAATTGAAAATATGTGGTTTGCAGATGCTTTTTTGCCTCAAATCAAATGGTGCCCTCAGAAAGCCTAGTTTAGCTTGACAATGAATTTAGCTTTCAGGCTTTGGCCATTGCAATATTGTTTGAATGCCACCATTTCCTGCAATCAATGTAATTTTATATCTACTTGGAATAGAAAGTCAAGATGGTGATTGCCTTAATTTAACTCAGTGTTGTATTCATTAAGGAGCTGATCCCAAATTCCTTTCAGATCAAAGTCTGTCTTGATTTCAGTGGAACCTTTCGGCGCACAAGGTGTGTGGTAGCCTTCTAAAATGTTGTCATTGTGACTAGTGAATAAAAACTAAATGTGTTGCTAAATTTAGGCTGTTGCTCATGTCAGCTTCCTTTTCTAAATGACGGTAAGTGCATTCCATAAATAGTATGCCTCTTATGTTGTCATATCTCTTTGGCTTGCTTTGCAGTATTTTACAGGATATTTGCAAATGAATTTTGTGTTCAGTAGGCAGGGGATGAAAATAACACTACTCATTGGGACTCCATTAACCCGCAGCTAATGAGGAACCATTTCGAGGGCTGGATGAGTGTAATTCAGATTAGCCTGCGTGCCAGGCTGCTCTGCTCCTGCTCAGGCTCGCCCCGTGCCATGCTCCCTGTGTCGTGCTCCGGAGGGACGGAGCCCGGAGCGGCACAGCTCTGACACCGCCTTTGGCCAGTTAAGTTTTCTGTGCTTCGGTTCCTCTTTTGGAAGGTAGGAGAGGAGAGGGAGTGCGTGTGTGTGTGTGTGTGTGTGTGTGTGTGTGTGTACGCATAGATAGGTGGCAGTGATCTTGACCTCCTTGGTCAGGTGTTTTGGGATGTAATGAAATACTCCTCAAACACTCTACTTGTGCTTGCTGGTTGATAGCATTGTTACTTGTAGAAAAGGGTACTACATGGTGACAGTAAAGGTGGTCCAGACTGGCCCTTAATTAATTTTATTTTCGAAATCTATGTTAGTGACTGTCGTGAGGGCACCTGGGCACTTTACATCAATAAAATAATCAATTTAAAAAATGTGTAGAGCAGAACTCTGTGTTCACTAACAAAACTCCCGTTCCCCGTTACGACTAAAGGTCAGTCCAAGGCTGGCCAAGCAAGCAGGACTCGCATTCCTGCGCCGTGGCACTTGCCAGGCGTGGCTCTGGCGGAACACCACCGGCAGCAGCTTCCAGATGCCCGTGGCCTCTGTGGAGAAGGGCTCGCTGATGGCCGGTGACTTGTTAACCCCCTGCATGTCTCCAGTTGGTTTCAGGACCGAAGGAAAAAGTGGGGAAAGTCTAATTTGGAGGTCAGTCCCAATTAAAAATGTGACTTTGCCAGTTGCCAGCACTCCACTGAAGTGCAGGCAACAGAGACTTGGTGGAGCTGTGCTGCTGGAATAGAGAGAGGAAAAGAGACTTTCTTCTGGAGAACAGGCTGGAGATCTCGTAACTGAAGAAACGCTATTGACGACAAATGTTACATTATGCAAGCTTAGCAAATTCTCTAGGAATATAATGCTTCCCAGTTTTTTCTCAACATATGTTAATATTTTATGATACCTGTGCATTAAGGGCCAGTTCCTACAATGTTTAAGTGAGTTTGGGCTGCTAAATTGCCTTTGTGGACTTTTAAAAAAGCACTACTGGTCACTGCAAATTAGCTGAATTCCCAATCTCAGTTAACATGCTGATGATATAAAATCAGCTTCTTTCTGTTTTTCATGCATTAAGTGAGCATGTGTAATTAAATTAAATGTTGATGCAAAGCTGCATTTTTTTTTATTTCTATTAGTACATTTGGGGCAATAATCCCACTTCAATACATATCTAATTGTGCAAGCAGCACTGAAACCAGGAGTTCCTGGATACTGGTGTAATTTTTTGAATGTGAAATGATAATATATTTTCATGTCTTGAAATCCAATTGAACTCAAGCTGAGCTTAAAAATCCAAGATCTGATTCAGGAGAATTCAGTCCCATCTGGCTGGTGGGTAGCAGGTGTGCAGTGTGTGTTTGAGGGAGGGAGGTGATTGCAGGGAGTGAAACATTTCTCTTTTCCTGTAAAGCTTTAATTCCAGTTTAATGCTGTGGTCTGAAGCTCTCTGCAGTTTAAGTTCTTGTGTAATTACCTACATCTATTGTTGGTCTCCATTTCTAGACAACATAATGGTGATGGTGAATGGCAGAAGCAAGTAAATGTCCAGCATTATGAAGAAATATGGTTTCTAATTCTCAAAGTTTGGATTTATTTCCTGTTACACCCAAGTCCCTTGTATGGGAGAGTGTGTTTTTACAAATTGATACAGACGTGATCCTTGAAGACCAAATGAGAAAGGCTTCATTGTAGTGTTCAAGATCAAGGTTTTTTGAGTATTGTTACGTGTTCCCACAGTAGCATAGAGAAGGTTTGTGTCATCTGTATATTTTTATAAAAGAAAAAAACCCTGTATTATGCGATTCTCATTTTCATCCCATAATAGACAGGCTCTACATTTTTTATTACTGCAGTTATAATGAAGGAGGGTTTTTTAATCTTTACAAGTATCTTGGCAATCTATTGGATACTTTTTACCTTATAACATTAAGAAACTTCTCCCAGCCTTTCTCATTTTCCTCTTTCTCTTTCCCTTTCTTCATCTTTTGATCAGATACTGCCAGTCACCCGCTGCCTCTGCCTGGGAGCTTTTTGCTTGGGAGGTTTGAGAATCTGCTCTTCCTTGACTTTTGTCGCTAGCTATCAAGTCAGCTCCCTTTCACGCTCCTATCAACTCTCTTTCAACTTTTAAATATTTCCTCTTCTTATTTGTCTTCACTGCTTTATAACTTTGTGCTGAGAAGTCTTCCAGGACATGTGTTTTTTATGGGAGTTGGCACGCAAAGCACTACTTACTTAACAAAATAAGTAAGCAAACATACTTCTTTTATAGTTTTTGAGTTCACATTACTACAGTAGATGACACTTTTGCTGCTGTATTTCACAGGTTTTTTTCATGGTGAACTGACTTAATTTCTAACGTAGAGGGGAGCTGGTGCTGTGTTGCCAAGGGAGGTCCATCTGGTTTGACAGATGAAATGATAAACATTTCTCTGGACATCCCTGTAAAGTTCTCCCTTTTGTTTGTTTGCTTTATGAAGTTAAATGGAAGAGGTCACCCCCTTTGACAGAGCAAATTCTTTTTTCTAGCAATCGGGCTTTGCAAGAAAACATTTTTTATTAAGCAAGTCATCCATACCACACCGTAGGCTGTTTGAGTGTAACAGTATGTTACAGTCTGCAAAGTTAATGCAGTTAATATTCAACTGAACTTTTGGGGGGTTGCTAATCCCTTAGGCGGGCTTAGCAGAAAGGGCAAACATATTTATAGCACTTTGAATCAGACTGCAGTGAACAAGTAAGAGTATGTGTTATACCATGCAAATGTTACACAATTTCAGGAAAGCTCAGCGCATAATCATCTTTTAATAGTATTTAAGTTGATGAAATATCTTGTCTGTAAGCAACAGAGTTGTTGGTCCAGTGGACAACAGGTCTGTTAAAATGAAACTCAGTGAAAGGTCTTGAGATTCCTGTTCTGGTGGTAAATTCTGAAGGTTCTGAACAGATTTATGGGCTGTCTAATTAGGAGCTAACTCTATTCTTTAAGCTCTGTCATTTGTATTATTCCCTAATAGGATTTAATTGGACTTTGTCACATATCCATGACTGAGTGTGTGCGGGGCTGTCAACAGCCTGTTCCACGTAGACCTTGGTCTATTACTGTCTTTGTAGAAGTGGAAAGATCTTTGCTCCAGAGTGGAAGTGTGACACTGGATAGAGTTTGCTTTGGTTGGAGCCATGGGCACCCCTGGCAAAACGGACAAGAGTTAAGTCACAAGTTGCGGGAAGTTCATGGAGAAGCTGAAGTGCTCAGACTGAAAATGTCCAGCAGTGAGGGTCACACCTCTGTGAGACAGAAAATCTCCACATTTATGCCATGGACAAAACTTGCATTGAGTGCAAACTTACATAGAAAAGAACATGAAGGGCCCTGTAATGCTGCCATCCCATCAGGAGCCAGAGAAAAAGGAATTATGATCTTGGATATTACACAGAATTTGACTGTGTAGAGTTTTTAGACAAATAAAAAAGAGATCTGTCATCTGGCAGTCAACAAAAAGTCATTTGTACTTTTAAAAAAAATTTATTTTATTTTGAGAGAGATGAATGCAGTTGGTAACAGCTGTAATCTGTATGATAGATTTTTAAGGTCAATTTCTGGTGCCCTATCAATGCAGAATACAGGCCTGACAAAGTGGCCATTCTGTTCTAATTAAGATTTTTAGTATGTTTTACATTTTGGCTATTTCTTCCATTTTTTCTAGATATTAACTATTGGAAGGAATGACTACAGCATGGAACCTGGCTTAAAAGGGGGCTCAGGTGCCTGAATTTATAGGTGCACTCAAGTTACTTATTGATTTGCTACCTTACCTGTACCTACTCCCTTCCTTTTTCTTTTGCTCTTTGTGAAGCATATTGGCCATTCATAGTCCCTCAGGAAAAAGTCATCAACAAAATAATTGATGTGTCAGAATTGTTGGAAAAATGGAAATATGTTGCTAAAGATTTTCAAATCTATTTGTTATATTTTCGGTTAAAAATAGCATGACTGAGTACCAGAGCAAGTTAAAATTTTGTATTGGAGTTATTTATATCTGAAGCACCTGAAAATAACTAGTTTATTATGTACAAAATTTGAAATTCCAGAATATATTAAAATATTAGCTCAAAGGTCGAAAGCCTCTCCCAAGGAAGGAAGGAAATCAGAAGGGAATTTGGGCTAATCAGGTTAGGTCTGTAATGGCTGCACACAGGTGATGTGGCTGACACTGTTGAGGCTTCCTTCGGGTACTCGTCCTGAATGTCCCCAGTTTGTCACTAGATCAGCTTCCATGCAAATCCTAAGCAAGAGTCAACCTTAAGCCTTGACCTCTACAATGTGATCTTGTAGCATTTCTGTCATCATACTAGGCAGCAAGTGCAGGGGTCCATAGCAAAGGTCTGACTTCACAGAGTGTCCTGGTGGAGGTGTGCTGGATCTTGGCTACACATCCTGCAACCATCTTGGAGCTTAGAAATGGATTAAACTATCTGCAGTTTTGTTGTGAAAACAGAGTTAACAGTCTGGTGGTGTTAACTGTGTTAAAAGGTAGGGGTGTGTGTGTGTGTGTTACTGTGCTGAACTCTATACATTTATGAGCTCTTTTTATAGTACCGTTCCCAGCAGCATTCCCAGGAGCGGTCCAGGTCCAATCAGCACTGGTATGCCATTGTGCGAGGTGTTGTTCTAATTCGTGTGTAAATGTGGAGTGGTTGCTGCCCCGAGGATACTACAGTGAAATTACAAGCAGGATGAAGAATAGGAGGAGATGTGGAGGAGGAGGGCGGCTGCAGCAAGGTGCACTTGTCTGGTCAGGGTTGTGGTACGTACAGCCTGATACCAAGTGATGGGCATTTCATTATTTATAAGTCTGCTGCCTTCAGAACAATTAGCCTCTTTGTCTTTTGTTTGTGTCTTAGTTATTTAAGCAGAGATGTAGAGAGCACGAAATTAATCGTTCCCAAGATCCTCCTGCTCTGTCTCTAGCAATGACCAACCCCAGGCACCTCAAGTAAAGTTGTAAGAGCCTCACAATGGGCAGACTTGGGATAATCTTCTCTCTACATGTTCTCATCCTAATCTTTCATTATTAGGGATTAATTTAAGCTTTGAAGCATGAGGTGTAAAAAAATATTATATTTGTTGTTCCCCCTCCTCCACTGTCAGCCTTGTTTAAAATATGAAATATCCTCCCAAGCCTGTCGTCTGAGCTGTTCTCAGGGTAATCCTACCTGCTCCTTGGTGTGTTGGCCAAATCTGCAGCTTCAGAGCTACCGTGGTGGTTTTGCTTCCTCTGGTGCCAGAAGGCACTGGTAGATCCTTTTCCCCAGGGAGCCGGGTGAAGGCAGAAGCATGTTGAGCAGTTATGGCCTGGGTGTTTCCATGTCACCATATGTCAAAGCTGTGATGCTGCAGCTGGATCTCTCCCCTTTCTTTTAATATTTTAGTGGCTAATTTGCAGTAAAGCGGAATAGGAAATAACCATAAATAAATCTGGGAACCTTTGTATTAATTTCTTTTGCTAGCTGTGTACATACGAGCAGCTTGCCATTTGCATATGTGAATCTTGTCATAACAATTTTGGGAAGTGATTTGTTAATAATCAAGTTCTCAGAACAGCTCTAAATCAGTAATTGATGTAGGTCTGGATAAAGCAAGCCTTCCGCCTGCCCGTTTTGTGGAGCATTTTTGGCAAGTTTCAAGCTAGTGTGAAAACTAGCCATCAGAATAAAATTTAGGACAGCTGGGATGCTTTGCAGTGAAGACTTTTGGCTCCACAGTTCAAATAATCACAATAGCAGCTCAATTTAGCCTTTGGCTGGGTAGGTTTGGCAGGGCACAATGAAAAATAATTATTTCATGGCCTGCTTATTTGTCCCTTAACAAATAAACTCTCTGACCTATGCAGGCTTATGTAAATATGCTGCCGTATGTGGGGTTGTAGAACACTGTCATGTCCCCATTTGGAAATATGTTTTATTTTGCCCTCACGTTACAAACTTTTTTTTAGAGTTCTGTTTTGGAAGCAAAGAAAGGGATAGGATGTATCAGATACTGAAGCCCAGACAGCCAGGCATAGAGTCTAAAAAGCCATCTAACAGTCTTTTTTCTGAAAACACATCCATTAGTATGCAGTGTTTTCACTGCTGTAATAATAAGAGCAATCATGATACGAGCAAGTCCGTCTCTTCGCAGCCTTCCCACGCGGGATGGAGAATGACAGCTCCTAAAGCATTTGGATATTTGCCTGAATGTGTGCTGCTTAGCTAACAGCAGTTCAACTTGCTCTCCATCTTATGGCTTCCTGGATATCCTTCTCAATTTTTTCAGTGACAGCTTAAAATGTGAGATGTGGAGGGGGGAGATAAAAGCTTAGCGAAAGGCTTTTTGTGTGTGTATTTAAGGGGAAGTTTTATTACACTTGATGATGGAGGGATGTGCCACACTATTTTCTGTTCCTACCATTTTAGTATTTGCACTTTCTGTTGTAGTGGCAGCAGCCAGTCCATAACACTGTCTTTCTGCCTGCCCCTCTGGAGGGGGGAAAATACACAGAAGAATACGTATCAGTGGTTTTGTCTTCCGGCGCCACCATTTTGGTTGTGCAGCAGTAAAAGAAAGCCTTTTTCCCAAAGATCTGAAAGATCTCTCTAGAACATCTGCCGTTGCACACTCATGCACATACACACCCACACATGCACAGGTTCTCGCTGAGGGGGCTATGATCTGTTTTTAATAGTGGCACTTCTTCTCAAAGTGTCATTTAAAAAAACATCAGCAGTCATGTCATGCATCGGGATGAATTTCTAAATGTAAATGAGATTCTCTCAGTAATTTATTTACATTTGTTTTCAGCACAACAAATGAGACATCACGTAGCTTCATAATTTCCCATGACCGAGTCACCAGCATGAGGTGTGTAATTTACCCTGATTTAAGATGCTTATCTGGAGGTTCTTGCAACAATACCTGGTGGGCTTTTTTATACTACTTTTTGCTGGCTTTTAACCCATCTACTTCACCTCCTTCTCTGTATTTTCAGTTAAAAAGAAATACAAATGTGTCTGCTTCTTGAGGCCTTTTTTCAGTAGAGCTGAGAGGGATGGCTTTGTTGCCTTTGTTTAGTATGTTATTTTCCCTGCCATTCCCTTCTCATTTGGTAAAAATCATTGAGGGTTTCCAGATTGTATCTCCATTTACATTATGATGATGCAGGAAAGCAGTGCTGATTCTGGACATTTCTGATGGAAAAATGTTTGTCCAGAAATGAAACAGTGCAGTGGGAAGCATCCTGCAGTCATTTGTTCTTGCCTCTTCTGAGCTGAAATACTGAATCTTAGTCCTGTTCTTGTCTCTGCTACTGACTTTAAGTTTCTGATCTGCCTGTAGCTGAAATGATAGCTTGCTTGAGATGGGATGTGAATGCCAGTTTTCAAATTATGTGGACACAGTCATGTACTACAAAACTCATTTATTTTAAGCCTGTAGTTGGACCATTTAGATGTCTAACTACTTGCTTAAGTATTTCAGGTAGGTAGATGATTAAAGGTGCAATGTACCATGCATACAATTTTGTACCTCTTATCTTGCAGACCTGGTTACGGCTTGAGTAAAAATCGGGGCAATGGCTTTTGCTATTTTACAGGTTATCAGCACAGGAGAACTGAGATACTTTGGTGAAAGTTACTGGTAAGTCCAAAAGTAGTACAAAATGCTGTGGTTTGGGATGCTATGGTGCAAAAATATTGTATATCTTCATGGAGATCTGCAGGATTAACCCTGTGTGGGTGATCTTTTCCTCACAGGGAGGAAGCATGACATTTCTTTGTGTTAATTCGCTAAGTAAAAGTCAGTGTCTTCCTTTAAACTGAACAAGCATATTCCAAAAAATAATAGATTTGGACTGGTTTTTAATGTGCATTGTACATACTAGGTCCCAGTTGATTTAATTTTGGCCTGCTGGCCATTTCCTTAACATTGCATGGGTCTAGCACCAAATTATGCTGATGGCCTGTCTATCACCAAATTATTTACAGAACTGCGGTTAAATTATAGAAATCTTCCAGACAAGCAGTGCTCTGGGCAAATTATTTCATCAAAGTTATTTTCCATGGTATACTTAAGCAAAAGCTTACAGGAGCAACATTAATCTTTTTTTGGTATGTGATTATGCAGACGTGGTAACAGCCCCCTTTTTAGAAATAGCTTCCTACCTGGGAAAACAGAAGGAAACCATGATATGAAAATTAGTTCTCTCTGTGCTGTGCTTGGTTTGAAGCAAAGGTTTTATGTCAGGGAAACACAGGGCTGGGGCCAGCAGTAGGATGGCCATTTCTGCACACTGTCAGCTCCTTCCAGGTTTTGGGACTTTTTTTTTCTGTAGACTTTTAACTGCACGCTTCTCTGAATTTGTAAAATCAGGTACTGCAGAAGAAGGTCAGCTGGCTTTACTAGTTCTTCATCACATTCAAGCCCAGTGGTCACTGCCCACTTTTCCAGAAAAGAACATTTGTGTATCTGAAGGCAGTGTAGGCATTTTCTGCATTACCCCCATCTAGGAAGATTTGAGCTGCTGTATAATTATGAAATATACATAGAGAATATAAATCCTAAAGGCAGCCCTAACTTCCTATTGTAATTGGCATCTTTTCAGACTCTGTTCCAGAGTTTAGAAATATAGTCGGGGTAGAACATCTATATTTGGGTTTGTATGTAATGGTCATACCTACTGGTTCACTTGGAAAAATGTTGGCACAGATCACTATTTAAGGACCCTGGGTGCAGCGTTTATGTTTAGCTCGGTGATTTTTATCACTGCATATTTTTTTTAGTATTCCATGTTGCCGTGTTTGCACTGGGAGACAAGAATGCCTTCCCTGCCTCTGTGCGATTGTGCGCTTTTTGTTGAACGAATACAGAAATTCAGGTTTTAAACTGGCTCCCATAAATAAATTCTTCTGGGAAAACAGGTGCTAAAAATCTGTGTTTTTCAGACCTCTCTCTGCCCATGTACTTAGGGTAAAACTCAGCTGTGTGTAGATGGCAGACTGGAATGGGACCTCTGTGCTCAGGGCCCAGATGTGGAAAACCTTACGTGTGTGAGGAAGGATGGCAGACTCCGGAACTTTAGCACGAGAGCTAAAGGTTCTTGCAAGCTGAACATCTGATTTAACTTGATTTCTCTCTGGTGTTGGGTGGTGGTTGCTGTTATGTGGGTCCAGACCTGGGGAACCCCCCTTGGCGGCTCCCCCAGGGGCACTCAGAGGCACCTGAGGGGTGACACTCTAATAACTGGGGTTTCACGGTGTTGTTAGAGGATTTTTTTTTTTTTTTGATTGGCAGGGTGTGAATATATGTGAAAGCTGGATCTCCTTTACTTTTGTTAGAGGACAGATGCAAGTCTGATTAAGAGTCCCCTTAATTTAGAAATGCTTGTAAAGACAGGAAGATACTTAAAGCTGTCTTTGTCAACAAAATGGAGGAGCTGTGCTCTCGGGGCCCATTAACAGCAATGCCAAGATGGCCACTGCTGCACAGATACTGGAAATTAAGTTTCAACAAAACCCTAGAAGCTCCAAATTGTATATTTCACCAGTTCTTTACTCCCCCAGTTATAATCCATATCTCACTTATTGCTAGAGTCAACAGTCTAATGGTAACAAAAAATAAAACCTTTCATCATCTATTGATTTTCAGTCTTTAAAAACTGACAATAAGCTGTTTTTTGTCCAATTTCTCAATAAATAGGAACATTTATTGGTTTTTCAGTTTTATTGTATTACATTAGAATATATTTTACTGCATGTAGTGGGTAATGTAGCATCAGGAGATACGTTTACGTTCAGCGAGTAACTTTTGAAACTGCATAGCTCAACTGAGATACGTAAACAAATTTGTAATACTTGTTTAATTTAGATTACAATGCAGAATACTGAGCCTGGAGCTCATTTTTCTATTTATTCCATTACGATCCTCTAACTAATGGAAGAGAATTGCCATAAAAAATAATTAGAGTAAAGGTGAACATCTACTTTCTTCTCTGTCTGAGGAAGAGGGAGGAATTTTGAGATATAGTAAGCACCATGATATTGGGGTTTATTTCCTAGAAATGCACCACTGACAGTGTTGTATAGGTCGGGCGTGTCATAAATTCTGTCTGTGTGATACTGTGTCAAACGACGTGGCACAAACATCATCTTTCTCAGTGACCTCAGTTACCTTCTCTCCTCTTGAAAAGGGAGACAAATTGGGATGTGATTTAGCTGTGGCAGAACCTGGGATGTAGATCCTGAGTTGCCTCCCCTCTGCCACCTGCCTTCACAGTGGAAGATCACCTGGTAGGTTTTTTTCCTTTCCAGAACCTCTCAGGAGACACTGAAGATCAACAGTTGCCTCTTGCTTACTCTTGTGGTGATAAATGGAAATTTGATGATATTTTTATCTCTGCTGTCAAGCCAGTTTGAGGGGGGGGGTTTTGTTTGTTTGTTTGTTTGTTTTTAATTAAGAAGCAGTTAATTTCTCTTCTGGTGACGTTCTGTCCTACACCCAAAGGCAGTAAGCTCACAGATGTTTCCATTCTAGCACCAGAAAACCTGAGGCGGAGGTGCCTCTGCTGAGGTGAGGATGTACAAAACAACCTCTGCTTTAAACCAGCTGTGCCACTGTGCCACCAGCACTGGCCTTTGCTGACCCAAGGGGTTCTCTGGCTTCAAAGCTATCAAAGTGATCATCCTGGCAGGCTTCTCAGGTGAAAACATTCACTTAGATGATGAAACATTTTCCTGAACACTCTGAACAGGGAGACAGTTCTGGCTTATGTTTCATAACCCTTTCACAGTAAGCAAAGAGGGAACCATTTGGGCAAAACACTTTCTTTTGGGTAGATTGGGTGTGATTCTGAGGCATAGGCCCTTTCTCATAAGCTGCTGTGGATCCTGCTGTCATCTCTGTCTCACAGGATCTGATGTACAAGGAGTTAATAGATATCCAGTGACCAAAGCCATTTATATTTCTCTTTATATACAGAAGTGAAGTGGAGCATGTAAAATTGGAAAGCAGAACCAAACCTGAAATTCTCTAACTTTATGACTAGTGTGTGTGTTATTTTCCCATGATCTTTAATTATATTCTGTTCTGGAGAGGGGAGAAGGGGAATGCTAATCTGGTGCACCAACTGGAGGAAAAACAAACTGTTTTACAGCGGGAGTCTAGATGACAGCACACAGCAAATGCAAAATCTGACATTCATATGAAAGTGAGCTAAGCAAGACCAATAGAAGAGAGCCAAAATGACTGCAGCAAGAGGAATGCAAGTGGTTTAAGGAAACCATAGTTTCTCTATTTATTGAAATAGCACAGCCGACCTTTAAGGTGGTGCTGATACGATGTAGATTTTGTAGAGCAGCACCAAGAGAGATGGCTGTCATAAAGGGAATGTGTGATTGGATTCAGGTTCATGAGAAGCTAGGTTTAGAAGAGTATTGCCCTTCCCTCTTTGAACATATAATATAGTGAGGCATGTCTCATTGCACTGAATGGAAAGATGCTATTTTCAGACTGCTGTTTGCTGGGCTTGCAAATGAATTTCCAAGGGGTGTTTGAGCCTTGGATATTGACTGTAGAGATGCTTGCAGTCAGTTGGAAGAGATGTGACTGAACACGAAGCTTAGTTCTGTGTACATACAATCCTGCTCTCTGCGATTTTCCCTCAAGTTGTATATTCAATATCAGTCTGCAATCATAAATAATTTGTAGAAGTCCAGCTGTGACTTAAGGCTTCTCTACAAACAGCATCCAGGACGCAAAGTCACGTGATACCCTTTTTCTTCTCTCTCTGGCTAAAATAGCCTTTAAAAAACTATTTCCACTTCCAGTCCAAACATTAAAGCCAACGAACTGGGTGGATGCTTTTACTGGGGTACAGCACAAATGGTCTCTGCCGTGTTTCTTGGTCCTGATGTCTTCATCCCCTTGGCTGGGAGCTGGGTCACAGCACGCTGCTATGCTCTCCTGCACCACGGGGGCTGAGTTTCTGTGCAGAAGTAAATGTCTTTGCTAAACAGCTTGACTTAGCAGCACTATACACTTACTATTTATTTGAGTAGGGGATGAGCAGACTGTTTAAAAACAGCATTCCCAGGGTTGTTCTAGTGTCATGTTTGAAAGGCAATGGAGAGTCTGGCTCAAGGCTATCCTTTGTAAATAAAGGTTTAGGAACAAGTCTTACCTTGAGTCTTTCCCCTTCATATTCATTAGCCTAATTTTCAAATGTCAGTGGATTCTTTTTTTCTTGGTGGATAGCATGTTCATTATTCTCTAGAAGGAGAACCCAGGGAAGCTATGATGTGTGTCAGTTTAACACCTTTGAGTGGCGTGTGAGGGCATCTCTTCTGCTCCCCAGCACTGCTAACCCATGAATAATCATGGAGCCAACGGGGCAGTATGTCTTATACCTCTCAGCATCAGCTGTGACTGGCGTGGATCCCTGGGGTGAGATCAAGGATGAAATGAACTCTTGTGTGCTTGGATGTGTCGATTACGAGCAGATCATCACTCAACACCCATGTTGTTATCACATTCTGGACAGTTTACCTCTACCCCCAGGAACAGTTGTAGCAGGGAGCTTAAATCTGGAATCCAATTTTAAATTTAACTTCTATGTGAACCCCTAGAAAAAAAAGTTAAATTGTGCTTTGAAAAAGAAAATGAGTGAAAGGTGGAATGAGAGGGTGTGGAATAATCAAGATGCTTTTTTTTCTCTTTGGTAGATGCTAGGAAGGAACAGGAACATACTGTGGCTCCTCTCCTCTTGCTCTTTGTTTTTTGATCCAGCCCATTACATGCACAGTGGTCTCAACACCTTCAACCACTTCCTACCAGCTCTGTCACTCAGAGGCCAGACTTCACTCCCATACCTTTTAGCACTGCTGTGGCTCGGGGCATTCCCTTGGGACGTCCTCTGCCCTTGCTACTTCTTACCACTCTGGGCTGGAGAAAGCACGCTGCACTTGCCATCCAAGCCCAATGGCACACTTAAGCGTATAAAGGCCACTTGACATCATTTACATCTTTCATTAGCCTTCTAAAGTAGTTTCTCAAAAGGTGCAGTGGCGTTCCTAGCTTTTGTACTCCTTTGGAAGACTGTAATTTTGGACCACTAGTCTACCAGTGGCCTATAATTGTTATGCAAAACATTGTCCAAACATAACTAATTGCACAATTAAGATTGCTTTCTCCTCATCATTCCATTCATCATACTCCTCATTCACACCTATAGTCAGCATCTGGCATCAACAAAGGCTGTATTTGTCACATTAATACACACCTTTTGTAGTGAAAATGCCTTTTGTATATCTCTTTGCTCCTTAAGGGTCCTGTTAGCGTATTCAGTAAGCCTGAAAACAGTATTTAGAAAGCCTTGTAGGGTACATCCCTTTTTCAGCTGTTTAATAGGAGTGTAATGCAGTGGTACTCCAGGATACAAACAGCAACTCTCAGAGCTCAGAAAAGGAACCTGATACAAGTCAGCAAAAGACCCCCCCTTTCCTTAACAACATTGAGGTAAGTAATACAGTGTTTTGCTGTTTTTAAAAATCTGAGGCAAATAATGCAGAATAGCTTTTCTTAACAGCAGGCATTTCAAGGTCATCAGTCCTGTTAGTCTGACGTAAGGCGCATAATGAGTTCTTTCTGATAGTCCACACCAGAACCCAGCAAACCAAACCAACTTGGAAAGTGCAGGAGGTAGCAGGGAAAAGTCCAGGAATATCTGTGAATCAAAATGCAAGAAATTTACTGGTGCCTTCACCAGCCAGACCTACACAGAAGGTTTTGTGCTTGAAGGGGTTGAGGGTGTGTTTGCCACTCACATAAGGACAGGGTGGGAGCGTCTTTGGTTGGAAGCCTAGGAGGTCTGCAGCACCATAATTCTTCTTGGGAAAAGAAAATGATGTAAGTTTCTACTTCTGGAATCTTTCCCCACTACTCTATAAATTTAAAGAAATAAAACACAAACAGAAAATTGATTTTTGAATGACAGTGAATTATTGTCATTAGAGGAACTGTAGTTTTGTGTCAAGGGAAAAAAAGCTCAGTGTACTATATGCTACAGTGTACTATATGCTACTTTCTGAAGCATTACTTAATGTACCAGTCATTGCTGGGAACATGGAGTCCTTTTAATGCTAGTCAGGTAATATGTCATTCTCTCTGTAGAAACTCTGCAGCAGAGACATGAGTTATATACTGATGTAGTTATCAGAAGATCATGTGGTAGCACTAATGTGAGTCACTACAGTGGAGTTTGCCCCGTTTGAAATTTTTGCATAATTAAAGTGAGTCATTGTCCAAATTCTGCCAAAGTGCAGATGTCTTTAATTTAACATATGCAGTTCAGCTTGCATATGCCTTCCATAGGTGAACATCTTTTCCTTTGTGCGCTACCCTGGGTTAGCTCTGGTCAGGGAGATGTTTCCCTTTGCCATTCAATGTGCAGTGCTCCCACTGAAATTCATGGCAGCTTCAGAAAAAATATCTGGAACACCCAGACCTCAAATAGACCTCTCCAGTTCGTTTTATGTTCTGCTGGTAATTCTTTAAATACACATAGATAGATCAAAACAAGCGTCTTTTTGTTTCTGTAATAACGAAGGATATGGCCCACATTTCCTGGTGAAATACATTCAGTTGCCTTCTGCAACTTCTGTCTCTGTAAGAAGGCAAAGACCAGAGAGAGGATTAAAAAGGTAAGGAAGGTTTCTTTAAGAGAAAGCAAGCTGGACATGCTTACATAAATATCGGACTTTTAAAATTATAAACTTCTAGATGGTGGAGGGCTTAGTACTGAGGGGGAGTTAAATCAGGTTGTTTTAGCTGAGAACAAGACCACCCTCCATGCAGCTGGCTGAATCATCAATGTTTCTGAGGATTTCACAAGTCATTTGGTTTCTGTGCTCTGAAGATGACTACTCTGAGTCATTTGGCTGAAAGGGCAGTACCTTTTCTTTTTTTCCCCCTTTCCCTCTTCTCTCTCTTTCTTGCTTTCTTATTTTTTTCTCCCCCTCACCCTTTTTCTCAGCTGCAAATCTAGTTGTTCTCCAGCTAATGCTGAAACATAACAAAAATGTGGTTAACCGTCACATCCAGACGTAGCTGGTAGTTTTGCTGGGCAGAGAAGGAAAGAACAGGCATATACAGAAATGTTGGGAAAATTTCTGATTAATTAATGAGAGATAAAGAAAATGACTAAGGCTGGTCTGCTAATTTCTGAGTCACTGAGTAGATGCTATTTTTTCTTATTTGCCAATCCCTCAACAGGGACATTAAATAGTGTTTACTACTGTAAATTCTTTCCCAGGAAGGGAAGGAGGTTGTGATACAGGAGAAACTTGTATATTTGATTTAAAAAGTCAGCTCTTCTCCTGCAGAAGGACTGCAGCCTTACGCAAGAGGGCATCATGCATGCTGGTCCATCCAGAGAGTAGCCAGCCAAAGGGCCATAGGTTTCAAGCACCTTCTGAGAGTCCTGAAAGCTACCTTAGTAATTTACTGATGATGGAGATGAGAAATAAAATCTTCCTGTAGTCTCCCTCCCCATGCTGTCAGTTAAAATACTGCCAGCAAAGAAAGAAGGAAGTTCCCACACCTTCACCTTCACTTGCTGCAGAGAAAGGATTACGCAGGTAAGCAGTCCTGCGTGCCAGGTAAATAAACAGACTCAGAAGCATGTGATTTTTGACACCGTCAGTGCCTTCCCCCTACTCCTGTTATATTTAACTGTTCTGTCTTTTGTCGTTTGTGATCTGTAAGCTTGTTCCTCTTAACTTTTTTTTTTCTCCCAGTAAAAATCTTTGTGGCAAAAAATAAAGCTGCATGGATGTGCCAGAATAGTGAAGCACAGTGTCCTAAATGATGTAACTCAGGTTTTGGGAGCAGGATAATTGCAGTAGTGTGATGCTTCTTTTAGAATAATTAGTCTTGCTGAGAACCAGGGTATAAAAGCCTGTGCAGAGCACAGTAATGAGGCAGTTACACCATTTCCAGTATTTGTGTGCCCCTGCATCGCACTGCAGATCAGAGCAGGCATGCCCACAGCGATGGTCAAGGAATGATTTCATCTTTGTAGCCCTGTGCCAGGACTGTGATACAAAATACGTGGGATTCATTCTAAAGGAAAGCAGCACTCATCTTCCATACTAAACCAGGGGGCCATTGAGATCATTAAGAATAATTTTTACAAAGGAGAGGTTTATGTTTCCGTTCATGGAGCCAAAGTCTGTTCTCATGCCCTTTCACTGCCTGGCACTTGCCCATCTAGGAATGAACTCTACTTCAGCTGTGTGCATTTGCAGGTGTTGGGATTTCAATTTCAAAGTACAAACAATTCTAATATTAAAAAGACTGTTTCCCCAGTGGGAATATGGGTTGTATGAGCTTTTTGACTTTTCTGTTTTGTCTTTTGATCACGTATAATATCACCTTTAGATCTCTCTATCAGTTTGGGGTTTTTTTATCGGCACCACAGTGGACAAAATGTCAGTAGAAGTTAAAGTGGAAGAGTCCTTAGAGAGATAAAGGTTGTCTTCCACTTCTCACTATATGGTTGACTCTGCTGCCCTTTTCTGCTGGGGTTTAGTCTGCTGGGGCATTTCTTTGCTTAAGTTAAATTTACTTATCTGTTATATAAATAAGGGATAGCCTTGGCCATTAGGTAAATCTACTGATGGAGGGAAAAGGGATTTTCTAGAGTGCCTGTGTGCCTTTCTGAGACTAGGAGTTCAAAAACATCTGATAAGGTAACCTTCAGCTGGTTTTCTGCAATGACTTTTGTCAATGAGCCTTAAAAGCATTGATATTTTCAGGCATTACAGCTGAAGAGTACTGCAATGTCCTTGAACTACCCACCAGCCAAAGAATGACATCTCCAAACTCATCTGGTGAATTCCCATGTACTTAGTTCTTCCTTTCTTTCTGGGGTGTCCACCTAGAATTATCAGGACCTTGGCTCTACCCAGTATGCAACACTAGACTGGTACCACTCTCAGGTGCTGCCTGGATTTGCTGTTGCCCTCAGAATATTTGCTCCTATATTGTATAGTGAGGATAATCCTTTGTTTAATTTTTTTTCAACATTTTGAAAGGAAAATAGAGGTCTTATTCAGGTCTTTCCATTTTTGCATGATAGTACAGTTGAACAACGTGTACATGTGTTAATTAAACATCCTGTCTTATCACTGTTTTGGTAAGTGTCCTGTAAATTTAATCACTACGACACCTCTGTACACATTACAATCCTTTTAAAGATCTAGCGAAAAATCCTGGTGGATTATTCAAAGCACTAAATCACACAGAATTACAGTAGTTATTAGAGGCATTAAAACCTCTGATAAGAAGCTTTATCATGCATTTTTGGGGAAGCTTAATCTTTATCAGAGATGACTGTAAATAGAAGGGAACAGTAAAAAAACTTGATAACAGTTTATTTTACAGTACATCAATAATCAGGTACTGTAACTACAGTATAGTTACATATTTATTGCATAGTAGGTAACTACAGTTTATTAGTTTTCTTGTTTTTCTATTATTGCAATTACCTGCAAGACCTGAGCCAACAAGGGGCCTTACTCTATTTCCATTTACCCTGGCTTTACACACACATAGACACACACATATTTACATTACATATATGTTTTGACTACTTCAGAGGAGTTGAACCTGTTTACATGGAGGAGGAACAGGCAGTGGACATGCTAAATATCTCTTCCACGTGTACATTTATCTAGATTCAGAACTAGAAATGAAGGGAATCAGATTTTAGCTGTGATTATATTTAGCTATCTAATTTTTTCTCCTCTTTTTGGCACTGGAAAAGTTGTGGTATTCTTAATCACTTAGATAAACCTCTCAGTTACAGACCTACTCAGTGTGTGGGTGTTTATATTTTATCTGTATACTATTTATCTCTGTACATCCACATCTGAATATAGATTAGATTAAGTTTCTGTTAATTGTACTTGGGCTGTGTGTGCATGCCTGTGTTTGTGTACTTCCAGGAGTCACCCTGAAATGTTCTGTCATTTTGGGGTGTAGGCTAAGTGAAGATAGCCATTTAAGTGTGACTTCTTCTAATTTAGTGCTGTTTACAATATTAAAGGTTCTAGTTAATTTAAGAGTTGTTGTGAAGCTGGCAGAAGAAATGTTCATGTTGGAATTCAGAGCTGTCCTTGATCACAGGTGATGAAGGTGTAAAACAAAACATAGCCTGTGAGTGGTATGGAGTGACTTCTGCTCCTCATGCCTTTGGTAGGAGCTCAGCAATACCTCTAAGCACAGATTTGGGCAGCACAGCCCAAATAAGCTACAGAGAACTTGGTGAAAGTCCAAAGAAAAAGCAATGGGGGTGATAAGAGAGCGAGGAAATGCGACCTGTCAGGAAATACTGAAGGTATTGGGGGTGCTCGGCCAGAGAAAGAGATCTCTGAGGGACAACATGGCAAAGGGTAGTAAGAATGCAAAAGGCTGTGGGAGAAGAAAGTCAGTAATTTATTCTCCTTGGTGAGAAATGGGAGGGTATGGGATGTAATTGGTTCAACAGGACCAAACAAAATTCACATTAGGTATTAGCAATGACCTTCTAAAGCAGATGAAACACCAGAAAAAGGCAATTTGGGATATTGTGGAATTTCGTCCATTGGAAATTTTTCAGAAACAGTCATAGATGGTCCTCCCTGGAGGCACACAGGGGGCAAAAGGCATCAAGACATCTTAACAACACTCCTAGCCCAGTTTTCTGTGCCTTGAACCATCTGTTTAAGAATCACAGTTGTGAGAAGGTGGCGTGTTCTCAGTTTGCTTGCCAATGGATCAGAAAAACAACAGGTGAATTGCTCATCTGAAATAAAACCTCTATCCAGTAAAAACCTTGGAAAGAATCAGCACCCACATATGTCTCTTAAACTACTGAAACTTCATTTCTATCAAGATTTGAGGGCAGATGCTACACTGGCTGAAGCTGGTGGCAAAAACTTCCCCTGGCAGTAGTGGAACCAATGTTAATTTATACCATAAAATTCCTGCGTTTTGCTGATTGTTTTCAGCTAGTGATTGCACAGGACAGGCATAGTTTATACTGCTTAATAATAAACTAGACAGTAAGATGTATTTAAAGTCTAGTAGCAAGTGTCAATATATACTTAACATACTCTTATTTTCCTCTTCTCAACCTTCTGATGGAGTAAAATTTCAAGTAATATATTTACTATCCAGTAGTTGTTGATTGGGGGACTCCATGTTTAATTTTCAGGTGAAATAACTCAGATTTTTCTCTTCTTGTGTGGAACAACTCTAAGTGAGATAACAGTATAACTTCTATTGTTTTTTTTTCTAGAAGAAATTTTGGTTTTATTTCTATGGGAGCTGGCATTTGTAGTAAACAGGGAGAGGCAATGACCCAGTGTGAGAATGATTGCTTGATATACCAAAAATTATTCCTGCAGAAGATGATAGTACTGGTATGTTAGACTGGGTTTGTACAATTCAGTTCAGAGAGGTAATTGTTTGGGGTTTTTTCTCCTAATTTTTTGATCTTATGACTGATAAATAAGTACTGTATTTGCAACTTTCTACCTGTACTTCAAGAGGTCCATGCTCTAAGCCACATGGAAAGTAGGCTGCATTAAGCAATACTTTTAAACCTCCAGATGCTTTCCCTGTGGGAAATGCTTCCAACTGAGATTTTAAAAAAAACCAAAAAACGAACATCCTTTTAAGCATAGGTGATCCTCATGGACCCTTTTCCACTTAGCTCACCTTGCTTCAAATGGTGTGCAAAATGCCAGACCGATGAGTAACATGGAAATGCTGCACTATCAGGACAGAAAGGTTCAAGTCCTAATTGGGAGGACTAATTTGGAGGTTGTTGGTTCCTTTGCAGGTATTTAAGAGGAAACATGAATAGAAAATTGCTGAGGTTGCTGTTTATGGCTGAGGCCACTTTCATACAGTCCACTGAGTGTGTTTACAGTGTTCATAATACTGCTGTGGGGTTTCGTCTCCATTTCAGAGAGGAAGGGGTCTCCAGTGGTTTTCTGAACACAGTGAACAAAGGACTTTCTGAGTTTTTTTATAGACTTATGCTATTTCTAATGCTAAGGATTTTAAGGATATGGTTTTCGAAAAATGTGTTTTATTTTAGTAAACATTTTTTCTACAGAGGCACATTAGAGAGGAAAGAATAGGATTATTTAAGGGAGGGGAATTAATTGTGTCACTTCTATAGGCATTAGGCAAATTGCCTCACTTATAGTTAAGAGGTAGCATGGGAGTATTTAAGTATAGGGTACCTGCAATGCACTTTATGATAGCTTATGACCTTATATCATTTTATTTCTCTATTAAAGCGAGACATTCCTCACGGAGACTGCGATTGTGCACAGTGCTGTAGTTAGCACCTCATGTCCTGACGACTGCGTGGTGCACCATGATAAAACAGGGAAGGAAATGTTGAGTACTCCAGAAGTTTGTATGGGAATCCAAGAAGTAAAAGGTGATATCTGATATGTGGTAGGAGGGAAGATATGTAAATGAGATGTGAACATTTCTAACTCATAATTACATTCTATGTGTTTTACCCATAAACCCATTTTAAATGGATACAGCAGATGCCACAGTAAAGAGAGTAACTTAAAAAGTAATTATGGGCCACCCAGAAATACTAGACCAAGTCCCTGACTCCAGAGGTAGTAAAGACCTCACAGGTCAGTCCAGTGACGATGCTCAGCATTTGTGTGTGAGTTTGGCATTTCACAGAGGAGTGCTCAGATCTTGAGGAACAGACTGTGCTGACTTGGAGCACCCCCCTGCCCTGGGGAGAAGGGAGAGTGACTGATGAAAGATACTGTTTCTGAGTTTTATTTTACATTAAACAAGTTGTCACAGGAGGAACAATAGAATGCCTTTGGACACAAGCAGTACTGAGTTGTTTTCTGCACGAGAACAAATGCTGACCCTGATGGTGAGTGCTCCTGTAGCCTGATGCTGTGGGTATTGCTGCTTAAGGGACTTGGGCAAAGGTAGTTTATGGCTCCTGGTAGGTTTTGGGGCACATTGCATGTTACATTGTCCAGTCCTTTGCAGAGGGATAAACTGAGTTGTCAGGAGAGATGCAGCTCTAAGGTTATGTGGACTTTCAAGTCAGAATTGAAAAACATACTGTGTTTAGACATTTTCAGAGTTGGGGAACAGCCGCATTCTCAAGCTTATTGCACAGGGCTCTAAGTTCAGCAGTAATTACTGCTGAAAACTTAGATACTGTAATGCTTACAATCCAAATGTCTCACTCCTAAATACTGAAATGATAGTTTCGATTTTTTTTTCCAGTGATTTCAGTGGGAAATATTGTAAATTTGGCATGGTTACCATAGAAGGTAATAACTTTAGTTATGACCCCTGGGACAACATGTAACCTGTTGACTGAGAAGTGGGTCATACTTTGTGCTCAATATCGAATCTTAAAACATTGGACAAACTTTTAAAGTGCTTCCTACCACTGTCTGTATGCCAAACATATTACAGTTGCACTTTGAGCTGAGTGTACAATGTAGCTGGAAGAACAACAGAGAGGGTCTTAGCACGGCCTGTAATGTTTGCAAACAAATAGCAAAAAAAAAAAAAAAAGGAACACAGCTGAAATGTTCCTGCGTGTGATTAAAAATGTATACCTTCATTTGTTTTTCCTCATGCATCCGAGTCATAGTAAAAGGAATATACCTGCTCAGGCACCCAGAGTTTCTTCCAGGAAGGTCAGCTCCCAGAAATGAAATGGAAAAATAAATTAGGTAAGAGTAATGGCTGAGAAAAAAAGTGAACTTTATAGCAATAAGACAGAAGTAAGATCTCAACATAGGAGATTTTTTTTTTTTCAGTGTAGGAGTGAATGAACAGTAAGTTCTTAAGTTATCACAGCAGAGGAAAACATCTAAATACATAGACAGATTAAAAAAAGGTTTCATTTTCTCCTCTCAACGGTAGCTGTTCCGTGGTTTGTGTTGTTATGATTTTTTACAAGCATTGTTTACACAAAAATCACATTATTCTCCCACCACTGACGTAGCTGGTGATGTAAATGTGCCTGCTCAGGGCCTGTTCCTCAGGGAGGCAGAGCACACAGGGCTCTCTGAGCACCTTGTGTTGGTGGGCAGCTCCTGATGCCAGGATTTTGGGACCGACTGCCTTCATGTTGAGCTCTCTGAGCTCCTTCACGGGAAACGAGATTTGGTACTCAAGGAGAAAGGACCTTGTTTGAGAGCTGCGGTGCAGGGTAAATCTCCCTTTTCCTTCAGCAAGGCATTACATACTCTCTCTTCTGAAAAGAGGTACACTTCTGTGAGTTGCAGTCAGGAGGCTGTGGCTGGCAGGATGCAGGATACAGGAACAAATTAACCCAATCTCTGCATTTAGAAGCAATATGAATATTTTCCCACGAGCGCTTACAACGTATGTCTGTTTGTTTGGGGTTTTTTAAGTGACATTAAACTACCTTCAAGGTAGCTCTCTTCCAAAATCCACTGCAGACAGAGAGGAGGGACGGTCTGACAGGAGCTGGCGGCAGCAGGACGGGCTGGCTGCGTGCTCCCCACCAGCAATGAGTGCTGCTCTGAGTTAAGGCATCAGGGAAGGACTTTGTGCAGGAAAATAATGAAAACACTGACAGGGTGAGACCACATGCAGAAAGGGAAAACTTATTTCCTTAAGAGGCACAATCATGCTTTATTAAAGGAGCATTGTAAGGAAACAAATAGGATTTAAAAAAAAATGCTTCTCACAGAAGCAATAGAAAAGGAATTTCTAGTAGGAAAGGAATGCTAACTGAATTATTTTTGTGATATAAAAGCATTCCAGTGTTGTGCTTGCAGCCTGTGAGGAAGAGGGAAAGAAAGAAAGTGAAACTAACTGGGAATGGCTGAAATCAGCTTCACTGTATAGGCTGAGAGCAGTGAGAGATTAAAAAAATAATTAAATCAGTTAACAGTGTATTAGATAACTTTATAAGTGTTTACTTTAACAAGGGAAATATTTGTTCCTGTGTGTGTGAATGCAGCCTTTATTTTAATCAGTTTTAGTCTGCCTTGCTTCTAATGGCAGTGAGTTTTCAGCAGAGAAGACAGCCCACCGAGACCCCTGGATGTTACATGCATAGCTGGAGATTTTAGCAGGTCTAGGTGTAAAGACACTGGAGCAGAACGTATCCTGTAGCTCTGCATTTAACTTCTAACTTATAATTATTTTCTGATTCTGAGCAAAGGTTCTGTATTCAGTCTTCTGCCAAACATGATTAGCATTAAACCCAGACCATGCATTATGCCTCTGGACTAGGGGATGCAGATTTGCTACTTATATGTTTGGGTTTTTTCTCTCTGCCAACTGCTTTGTTCTGACTATTTACTGTGGAGCTGTTGTTGTTGATCTGAGTAATCTTCTTCCTTCAAGCAGCTCTTAAGTATCCATGTTTTCGTGAGGAAACGTGTAATTCATTCCATCCCATAGGCCAATAGTGGAAAAGAGCGTGGGGAATGGGAGGTGAGCTGGGGCAGTGTGTTGGGGAAGACAACAAGATAAATAGCATAGTACTTATGCAAGAGGGAGAAGCAAAGTCCTGATCCAGGGCTGAGTTTGGCCCATGTGTTTTCTTCTGTGAGACAGTGGGGTCTGGGAAGAGAACGTGCACAGCAGCACGTGCCACAGAGGCACTGTCCCCAGCATGTCCCTCTATGCCACATGTAGCCACGGGGAGCAGAAGTCACCAGCAGCTTCCCACAGCCGTGGCCATCCCCTTGGTAACCTTTGGTGACTGTCACAGTTTACCATGGCATAGGCATAGATCGAATGGCTCTGGATTTTTATTTGTGTGGTTGTGACTCATTTGACTGTAGGAGATGTAATTTTGAGATGGAATGGCAGAAGTGGAGGTATGTGAGAGCCAGCATATAAAATGGTATAAATTGGATCCCATTTGGGACTCTTGCATTGTCTCAGTACCCAGGGATGACTTAGGCCATAACACCTCTTAGCAACATGGGAAGAGAGGTGTGTGATTCTCACTTTGGAGGCAAGTACTTTCCTCAGTGTCCATGTGCCAGCTGCATCGACTCAGAACACTGTAAGGAGCTCCATTAAGTTCTATTGGGTCCATAATCTGCACATTAAGAAAAATTTACATGATAGATGGAGCTGTTAAAGTCTAATTGGGTAATCAAAAATTAGTTAATGTGCCAAAATATGTATTTAGCTGATAAACTCTAATGGTTCCAAAGGGTTCTAGTATTAATAGAAGGCATGCTTGCACGCTAAGGAGTTGAGAATAAGATATTGCTCTTGTAACACACATTTCAAATAAAGATCCCGAAGCACTTGACAGATATTAAATCACTTATTGATTTGATTTTTCCAAAATATGTCCATCCAAGGCTCTGGGGGAATATATGTTAACAATAATGTCAAATTTGCACATAAGTAATAAATTATAATTTCCCCCACTTCCCAAGTCTATCAAGTGCAATAATCACTCCTGCCCTTAAACCCAGTTGAAACCTCTTTAGGCTGGGTCTTCCTTAATTGAAGTGTATTAGATCCCCATGATATCCTGTATCCACTTGAGTGACAAATAAGTTGAATCCCAGTGAAAGGAACTGGTTTGAAAAGGGTTAGAGGTAAAGTAAGTGGCAGAGTCAGTAGAAGAACATGTCATTGCTCTTTACTCCTCCTTTACTCTGCAGAGTAACCATCACAGCATTTGTGTATTCTCAGAGCCAGAAGGGTGTTTCAGCATTCTGCAAATAGCTTCCTTACCTATTCGTTCAAATTTCATTTTATTTTATGTGGAGGACATGAATAAGAATTTTAAAATAACTTCTGCTTAATCTTTCCAAAGTGTCCTAATGTATTATTAATAGCATGCCACTCCCACATTATAATGGCATGTGTTCTGTGTTTGTACAGCATCTAGTGTAATAAGAACCTCATCCAAGAGACTTTTGTAGGCTCTTCTACGGTTCAAACAGATAATGATAGCTTTATTTTAGTATGGGAAAAGGTTATCCTTGTTTTATGAAGGAAATGGAGGCAGAAAGGAAACACCTGTCATAGAAGTAGAACTAGACTGCAGGCTCAGATATTTCTCTGCTGCTCTGGCTGCTAGACCACAGCACAGAGGCATTCCTAAAACCTACAGCTGTTAAACACAGTTTATGGTTTGGTTCATATATAATGTGCCTTTATTTCTCCGTGGGATTTATAACAGTAACTATCTTGAGTGTATCAGACCTGTTGTGCTCTAAAAAGCCCTCCAGACACTTAGAAGTGCCAGACAGCCAAAGTCCCTTCTGTTCAACTAGGCACACCTTTGAGGAGGGAAAAAGAACATGTCCAAGAAAACTCAAGCTTAGGGTAACCTAATCCTATCTCCATACCATGTAAATATTTAAAGAGAAAATGCAACAACCACTTTGTTGAATTTCCTACTTTGGATGACTGTCACATTTTTAATGATAGTTGAATAGTTTTGTATTTTATTTATGTGGTGTCATTTGTTTGCTGGGGAATATGAATTGAACGGTTTCCTTGCCTCTGAATTTGAAAATGTATTTTCCCCGATATCATTAGTTGAAGGATGTTACCACATAAATAAATAAATAAGCCAAGTGTTGTGATTGTTTGCTGTCTAATATACATAGATCCAAAAGTATACTGAAATGCTGTTTGAAACAGATGAGTCAATGCCACATTTTCTGACATCTGCCTAGAAAGAGAGAGAAAAAAAGAAAAAACCTCCACAGAGAGGGGAAAAACCAGAAACAGTCACTTGGCTTTTTGGGAAAGCTCTGGCCTGAGAAAGGAGCTAGAAGAGAGAAAAAAAAAAAAAAGTGGGGAATAATGAATTCATCAAGCTGAAAATGCACAGGCCAATGGAGCGCTTAGATTTCAATAGAAGGCAAATGGAAAGAGAGCCCCCATTACTGCCGAGATGCAGCGACACGGCTGCACTAATCGCTTGGTCATGCTTGGGAGACACTAAGCCATCATGGGCCACGACATGGGCACAACAGGCGCCAGGGTTTGTTGTAAGAAAAAATTGTTTATTTAACATCCACAACCAGCATCATGCCTCTCCTTTACCTCGCACCCCCATGCCCAGATCCATCCCTCTCTGCCGGGGAAGCGCGTGCCGGGCAGCACGGCTGGGCTTCTGCCGCGGAGCAGGTCTGGGCAGCTGAGAGCAGGAAGGGAGTGTTTTTGGTCGGGTGCGACCAAGGTGGCGACAGACAGAACAGTTCTGCAGTTGGAATCAGTGTCTCACCAAATTGGTCACCCCTTTAAACATAATTTATAGTGCTTACTAGCTTCAAAATTCATAAAAGTGCTGAGATTTACTTTTACAGGAGATATGCCCCCTCTCCTAAAAATAATAATTCTCCTGGGCTGTTACTTGGACAACTGGCCATTTCTGTTTGAACAGAAGGGAAGGTGCTGAACCAAGTCATGTTGGGCTGAGAAAATAGTAGTTTCTGGGAACTTGTTATGGTAACATTGAGGAGAGTCTCCTCTGAGGCCGGTCTTCCAAGGCCAGGTAAGCTTTGGCACAGTTGTGCTCCTTGAATAACGCAGTGCTTGAAGGGAGTGCAGTGTTGGTGCAGGAGCTTGCAAGTGCTGGGCTTTATTCTTGGCTCCTACCACAGACTTCCTATGTGCTGAGGAACAAATCTTTTAGATCAACGTGCTTTTTTGGTTTTTTTTTTCTTTTTTTGGTTAGAATTTCCTTGCATTTTAGATCTGTGTGGAATTAAATGGAACGGACATTTAGATTCACTTCCTCCCCCCTTCCCTCAGTAAAAGACGAAATGGAGAGGATATAGAAATGTGTTTAAAAGATCAAATCAATGCACTTATTTTGTAAGCAGAAACTAAAGCGAACAAGCTGTTGGTTTCCTTAAAAAATACACAACTGCTTTTTTTTTCCCCCAGCCTCCCTCTGAGATAAATCAAAATCAGCCTTTGAAAGATTAATTGAGGAGTGGATATCTCACAAAAATGTAGGCAATGACTGCAAAAAAAGGGCATAGTGTTGACTAATAAAACTGTCTAGCTATACCAACCTTTAAAATTAAGAAATTGCCCATCCACATATTTTTTTCTGCCACATATCTTAATTAGCTCCACAAAAACCACTGCCTACTCCCACTTTTCCATTAATTAGTCCCATGCTGCTGTGAAGTGAGCACTGGAAAAATATCCATTCTTAGTTCTTTGTGTTACAATGCAGGACATTACCTTCATTCTGACCAGAGGAGAAGGGAAGACACTCTATGAGAGCACAGCTGTCTTGTAAGGTTCCTGAATTCATTTACAGATTTGCATTATATCTGTAAAAGAGAGAATTTGATGTCCTGAACACACACACACATATATTTTCACACAAAATTAGTAGATCTAGAGTACTAAACTGTGATCTGCTCTAGGGTGTTCCTCTATGATAAAACTAATA
This sequence comes from Pachycephala philippinensis, assembly GCA_013397055.1. Taxonomy (NCBI): domain Eukaryota; kingdom Metazoa; phylum Chordata; class Aves; order Passeriformes; genus Pachycephala; species Pachycephala philippinensis. The sequence continues at coordinate 217,354 of VWZT01012338.1, read as the reverse complement.
TTAGGGGAAGAAAGAGACTAGGAGACCAGAAGTTAATTAAAAATAAAAAATAAAAAAAATCACATGTATTTAAGGCAGAACTAAAGAACTGAGAATTCTTTGTTTTCTTCCTCTTTTTATGGTCCAAAAGGAGAAATAATAATGAAAAAAGAAACACTAAATTGAGCTCAGCCTACTCTTTAAGAAAACCCCCTAAAATTCCTTGAGTTAAAAATGAATCTGGATAGCTGTAGCAGATTCATCTACAAAATTACCATTGCTCCTCCAGCCCTTATTCAGACAAGTTCTATTTTTGATAAGGCATGTGTGTGAGCTTGTTAACTGAACCCATAATTAATGGACTTCTAAGATCTACAGGCCCAAGTAGCTTAAAATTGTAATATCTTAAGGGTGCTGACCTGTGAAAGCAGCGGTTTACAAAGGGGATCTCTCATGCTCGTGACCTTTCTGAGGGGCCAGGTAACAAATGTAGTTTGGATATTTTCTAGTCAGGTGAAAACTGTCTCATCTAGTGTCAAAAAATCTGTTATTAGTGGCTTTAGTTTTATTCTTTGCAAACCATCAAGTTGTGGGGATTGAGCTGAAACTGATGGACTCACCTACTGCCTACGAGTTTTCCACCACCGGGAGACCACAGACCACCTTGTGAGGCAGTGTGCAGTCAGAACAGAGCAGTTTGGAGGGGCTGGAAATGTAGGCATTTATGGCACAGCATCAAAGTGCACGTAGGTAACCTTGGCAGTACCCACCCTCCAGAAAAATGTGATCCTGCATAGTCCCGAGTTTCCACAAGTTTAACATTATGATATCGGTTATTCAACATCTCTCTAGTGAATTAAAGTTCAGCCTGAGGATTTATCTGTTGTTTCATCTTGATGAGAGAGAAATGATTGAGTTTAGGCCAGGCATAGCTAATTTATCTTAATACAGATGAAGCCTGTATACCTATCTTCAAGTAAAGATCATGTTTCTCATCGTGATATCTGAGAGTCTTTAACTCTCTATCATGAGAACTTGCAGTTCCTCACTTAAAAAAGAATAATTAGAGAATTCAGTATGCCAATTTTATCTGATTAAAAAAAGCATGTAAGCTCTTCACCCATAGTTTGTTGAGCTTATTTTATGTAAGACTGAAGTTGGGCAAAGAGATAGGTCATTGAAAGAAGACTATGTGGCATATATGAAGGTTGTTTTTCAGGTTCATAAAGTGATCTGATTTCATTTTGAGTTCCTGATGTTTGTTTTTATTTAAAATGTCTGTAAGGGTAACTGTTCAGAATGTACTATCCAAGATAATAGCATTAACTGGCATGGCTGCAAAATCAATAATAGTAACAAAAATATACCTCTACTGATTAAGAGTGACATAAAATAAATTTGTTAACTGAAATGGATGTAGTCAACAGTTTAAACACGTGTCTTAAATGCTATAATGCAATTCATAGTTCTTATTTTAACTTTTAGATAATTTTTTAAAAGAACCTTTGAAAATATGTATTGCATTTCTCTCCTTATAAAAAGACAAGCCAAACTGAGATAGAAAAGCATTTCATTTAATCTAATAGAGGCACCACCTGCAAAAATAAACTTGATAACAAAACTGTAGTGTACTAGCGAAAGTAATTGAAATTGGTAATTCATAAACTATGGACTAGCTTTGAAGGACAGGTCTTTGTCATCAGGCTGCATGAGAAACAGCAGAGCAGAAATAAAAATAGATCATTGACCAAAAATATCCTTTTCCAGCTGGGTC